>LPNX010297283.1:360528-597813 GCA_001517045.1 Pseudotsuga menziesii | reverse complement strand
TCCTCAGGCGGTCATGCTACTCGGTTGAAGGATCAACCAAAGGAAGTGGCAGGTCCGGGTCCTCAGGCGGTCATGCTACTCGGTTGATTACGTTTAGCCCACTCTTCGCAGTTAAATTCAGTGGCAAATTTTTGTTGGAGTGTGTGCAACCATTTAAAAAACTCAGGCGGTCATGCTACTCGGTTGAAGGATCAACCAAAGGAAGTGGCAGGTCCGGGGCCTCAGGCGGTCATGCTACACGGTTGAAGGATGAACCAAAGGAAGTGGCAGGGCCGGGTCCCCAGGCGGGCATGCTACTCGGGTGAAGGATCAACCAAAGGAAGTGGCAGGTCCGGGTCCTCAGGCGGTCATGCTACTCGGTTGAAGGATCAACCAAAGGAAGTGGCAGGTCCAGGTCCTCAGGAAGTCATGCTACTCGGTTGAAGGATCAACCAAAGGAAGTGGTAGGTCCGGGTCCTCAGGCAGTCATGCTACTCGGTTGATTACGTTTAGCCCGTCCTTCGCGGTTAAATTCAGCGGCAAATTTTTGTTGGAGTGTGTGCAACCATTTGATAATGGTAATTGTTTTCTTTTTAAAATATTTTTCTTGAGTTCCTATTAATTTTGGTCATTTTGTTTTTAAACAGAAATCACTCATGGAGAGTGGAGATGCTACATTAATTGAATGCCGTATTTGTCAGGAAGAGGACAGTAAAGAAAATATGGAAAATCCCTGTGCCTATTTTGGCACTTTGAAGGTATGAGGTTTAGGGTTTAGGAGATAGATTAAAGTAGTTTGCATATGTTGTCTCTGGTGAATTGAAAGATTTATCGTTACTGAGTGTTTATTATTGAATTCTCACAGTATGCTCATAGGAGATGCCAAGAGCGTTGGTCCCAGAAAAAAAAGAGATTCCATCTGTGAATTGTGCTATCAGGTTTATAGTTTTTAATTGCTGTTCTTACTATTAATATTTACCTTTAAGTCTCAAATTATAAGGCCACTTGTGTGTTGGCTTGGCTCTGGTTAAGCCTTTCACAGTATTAATACCCTTAGGCCTCAAATTATAAGGCCACTTGTGTGTTGGGCATATGTAATGGCTTGAGGGACCACGCATGGCCTATGATCCCCAAACGTGAATGCCACGGATTAAGACCTTATATTTTGTCTATGGACCATGAAATGAGCATTGATAATCATCTATGGCATGATATATCTCAAAATGGAAAGCTTATCTCACTCATAGGATAAATATCCCTATATAAAGCATTTGTGGTTATTTTGGGAACAACACATGCCCCATGAGACCATAGGAAAATGTATTGTTTTAAACCATGTATTTAAACCTTAAATAATGGAATAGATTCAAATAACCATCCATCATGTTTTATATATTGACATAATGGTCGTATCCCACTTTTAGGCCAACAATTCCCTATGTATTAAATTTTGAGTATATTATACAAGTTTATTACGTTTAGCCGTGCACCCACTCAATTTATTGTGGTTGACTAAATCGCGTGCGCGTTTTTGCTCTACAAATCACGTGGGCGTTTTTTCTCTTCAAATCGCGTGCTCGTTTTAGAACTACAAATCGAGTGCGCTTTTTGTAGTTCTATAACGCGTACGCGATTGTTCTTCCTATGCTACATGTTCCATGACATGTCAGGATGGTGTTGAACCATACCAAGTGCTATGTCAGGCTCGGGTTGATGTATTTTTTGGTAGCATGATGTTGTTTTTGAAAACTAGGATTGCATCTTAAAGGTCCATCATCTTCTTGCACTGACCCTCTAGCTCTCACAAAATTTTCATTGCTTGCATTCAGGCTCGACCCGGACTGCCTAAAGTCAATCCCACTCCCTTTTCCTGTAGAATTTGTTAAGGGGGGCAAGAACTCGAGCCCTTTTCAGATTTGTCATGGGTTTCTTTGTTTGCACCCTAGATCGACTAAGAGATATATAGCCAAGGATGAACTTTCCAGGCACTTTCGTCTTGGACGAGCTAGCCAACATACTTGCAACTTCTTCTTCAATTTCCTATGGTGAAACATGCTCACTGAAAATCTCCCCTATGTCAAGGTTGTTTTGCATATCATGTCATGTTTCCTTCCCTCTTGCGAAGCTGATACCTTTTCTGGTCAGAGCCATTACCTTACATACCTGAGCTTCCTTCAACGACCCTTCTGATCACTTCTACAACTTCACATAGTTCAACTCTGCATAATTGTGTCCTCTCAGTGAGTGGGCTTGTGATTATAATAGAAACTCAACTCAATTGTCCTCATTATCATATTAGGTTCAATATTAGGATTAAATCATCCATTATGATCCAAATACGTTGTTGATTCTGCCAACACACCACTTGGATATGCTATCATTAGATGTGACGTCAAAAAGTGTCATTGTTTACCTGCTTTGACATTTGTCGTTGAGTACTAATGTGACATCTGGTCACCATCTTATGGTTGGTGGGGTCTTTATTTCTAACGACGCTACTGATTCTTCTTCTTATGCGGCCATTTCCTCTTGTTCAGCCGCTTCCTCTTACACATCCACTTCCTCTTTCGTATCCCCTTCCTCTTGTGCAACCACTTCCTCTTGCGCAACCACTTCCTCTTATGTAGCCACTTCCTCTTGCGCATCCACTTCCTCTTACACTTCCAATTCCCCTTGCTTAGCCACTTCCTCTTACGCAACCACTTCCTCTTACGCAACCACTTCCTCTTGCTATCTATCCTTCCCTTTTATTGCTTAGTTTCTCAAGCAGTGCCTAGTCATGTCTGGTGAGGTATATTAAATACTCCTCATTTATTTCTAATGTAAGTATGTCGTGACCCTATAGTTGTTGTGACAGATCTTCCTTACTATGAAACTGAATCCTACACTTTGCGTAACCCCTTTCTTCTGGTGCTCCCTTCCTCTGGCTATTTAATCTTCCTATTTCTCTCCCTTTTTTCTTCATTTCCTTAAGCACTCTGTGACTACGGCCATGTCCTATAGGGATTCAGGAGGCTACCATTCACTAGTTTTGGTAGCACCGCTCCATATAGTTGTTGTAATTGAATTAACAAGATATGGACCATGCCAATGCATATGTAACTTACCTGGATGCTTCAAGAACTTGTTGTCATATAACAACACCAAATATCCTTGCTGAAACTATTTTTCTTGACATGGCGATCATGCTAATCCTTATGTCAATCCTTCTCGACATGATGATGAAACCCTGTGATAAAGTGGTCTTCTTTGAGTTGTATAAACTATGCCACATGCTCTTCTAGCGCTGCTTCATCATCCATTCTCGTCGCAGCTGCAATGCACTGACTGTGGATAGTGTATTCCATAGGCATGACTTCCTCTTGCATCTATACCAATTTGAATGGTGTTTTCCCCATCAATCTCTTGCAGGTGGTGCAATATGCCCACAATACTGCTGGAATATTCAAATCCCAGTCATCTTGATTAGTGTTACATACCTTTGTAAGTGCATGCTCCAAGATATTGTTGAATGCTTCTACAGTCCCATTCGCCTGCAGATGATATGGTGTACTTTTATTATTCTGAATATGCAACTCCTCCGCCAGCTCTCTTACCATGCGGTTGATAAAATTGATTCCTTGGTAGCTCATCAATATCCTTGGGCATCCAAACCATGTCATGATGTTGTCAAACAGAAATCTTGTGGTTGCCGTAGCAGTACAATCCACAACTGGTGTAGCCTCCACCCACCTCACCAAGTAATCTATTGCTGTGATTATGTACTGCACACCAGTTTGCTTCCCTGGTGGGTTGATTGGTCCCAAAAAATCCATAGCCCATTCATCAAAAGGTTTCAAAGTTACCTAGGGTACCATCAACATCTCATCTCGTTGCGATGGTTTTCCAGTGCATTGACAGATATCACAGCTCTGCACATAATCTGCCACATCATTATGTAAAGTGGGCCACTAGAGCCCTACAAAAATTACATTTATTGTAGTATCACGGCCCCTGTAGTATCCCCCAACAACTCTCGCATGTGCTTCTGCTAATATTTCTCCTTGCTCTTGGGGTAGGACACAGGGCCACAAAATTTCATCTGGTCCCAGGTTATATAGGTGTCTGAAAATATACTGGTAATCAAAATATTTAACCATCAACTGATTCTTTTGACTTGTTGAAATTTCTTCTGGTGCGACCCCTATCTCCAAAAACTAGATTATTGGAGCATAATAGTCATCTTCCATGTCATCTTTGAATAACTGTGCATCAGGCAGTCTGTCTTCAATATTAGTGGGATCCTTTCCTGTGTTTATTCTGGACAAATGATCAGGGACAACATTCAGTGATGTGGATTCACAATTATTTCAAAATCAAACTCCTGAAAGAGAAGTAGCCAGCGACATATGTTCCCACCCAGCACAGGATTATTGACCAGATACTTCAACACATAATAGTTAGTAAACATCTTGAAGTGACCTCCTAAAAAGTAATTCCTGAATTTTTGCAGCACATAAACCATCACTAGACCTTCTCGTTATGTGGTCGTATAGTTCTTCTTAGCAAAGGACAACTCTAGAATAGTGAAAGCAATTAGGTGATCCAGTTCTCCTTCACTCAGCTGCGTGAGCAATACTCCTAGCACAAGAAAAGAGGCATCAACATGAACATGGAACTCCTTGTTCGATCTGGGAATACAAGTATTGGTGACAAATCCATCTCGGCCTTTAGCATGTGGAAGCTACCTTGACATTCTGGACTCCATACAAAGAAAACATCTTTCTTCAGTAGTTTCTCCATAGGGGAAGTAATTGCAACATATCCTCTAATGAATTTGCGATAATACCCAGTGTGACCCAGCGTCGCCCTAAGCATCTTCACATTTTTCGGTTGTGGCAAGCTCAAAATCAGCACTATCTTTGCAGGATCAACCAATAGTCCTTGTTTACACATGATTTGGCCCAATAGTATCCCAAATGGTGTGCAAAAAATTCAATTATTGGTGTTCAGCGTGATCTGATGTTGTTGACACCTTTCTAGCATCAATCACAGGTTTTCCAAATGATCCTTGATTAGATCATACACTGTCCAATCATCCAGATATACCTGAAGGAACTTTTGAATGAAATATTTAAATGCTGTGACAACAGCTCGAGAGAATACCATAGGCGCATTCTTCAACCCAAAAGGAATCACTATGTATTGGAAGTAGCCCCATTCAGTGACAATTCTCATTTTATTTCAATCTTCCTTTACGATTCTTATCTAGTGATAACCAGAAAAACCATCTATAAAAGAGTACATATCCTAAAATCCTACTCTTTCGAGTACTTAATCTGTGAATGGTGTTAGAAATGGGGCATGCATATAGGCATCGTTTAGTTTTCTTAAGTCGACACGGATCCAAAATTCACTAGGATTCTTGTCTTGGAACACCATAGGACTGATCCATTCTAATTCTTCCACTGGATCAACGATTCTAGCATCCAACATCTGGTCGATCTTAGCCTTGAATCTTTCTTTGTATCATCGATTCAAGCAATACTACCTTTTTCTGACTAGTTTCGCATCTAGTTTTAATGGAATCTTCATCTCTCCTAGATCACCTAGTATCCCCTTCATTCATGAGAGATTTTTTTTAAGGAGATCCTAGAATTCATGTAGCAGATCTGTGATCTTTTCCATGGTTTCTTCATCCCAGTAGTCCCCAACACTTGCAAATTTTGGGTTCTCCTCTGTCCCAATGTTATTTTTTCTAATAATCAACGACTGATTTATTGGATTGGTCGATATATTTGGTGCTACAACATCCCTACTTCCTTCCGTCTCTAGAATATTGATATTCTATATGTCATCATCATCCTCAAGTTCGCCAGACACATTATAGCATTCCATCATCGACTACATGTGGAAATGCACATGTGGGTCCACGGGATATACGACTGGTACAAATTTTAAAACCACATCCTGGATGATCTGAAGTGCATTGTTGACATCGAGATTAGCATCTGTGAAACTAAAGGTATGCACAAAGAAAACTGTCAGCTCTTCCCAAGTGGTTATTTCTCTGCACAACTGTGTTGATACGTACCAGGATCTTGGAATTTCATCCAAGGTGTGAATAAATGCATGGACCCATTCATCCTTTGGTCGTGATGCCCACAATGTTTGGCATTCCATCAAATGGTTGCTAGGCTAATTCCATCCATCATACTTCCTAGTGTGATACACTTTTGTGTCACCAAAGAAAATTTTCATCAACCATAGACACTGTGCCCATCCCATATTTGTATTTTTATGAGTCGCCCACCAGTGGGTTGGAGTAACCTTCAGTGCTTCTTCCATCATCAACAATCACTATGGTTTCGAGACCTTTTCTTCAAATTCCCTTAAGAACGATGAAAGTTCAGGTATCCCTTCATACACTGGTAATTCTATAATCTGAGTCGTGACATGGCACAACGAATGCATGATCAAACCACATTTCCTGAATGACACCTCATGCATGCAGTTTTACTAGTTTTCTAACACATCGTCAAGATCAAAGGACACAAAACTAGCGTTGCACCAGCTGATTTCACTGTCAGCAGTTGGGTGTGTTGTAAGCGTATCTTCAACGATGTTGTAGGCGTGATCCTATCCCCTGACATCTTCATCCTTTACCAGTTCAATGTATTGTCATCCTTTGTTGGGATCCATAGGCATGATGACTCTAATGTATTTTTTTTCAAATGTCATCATCCACTTCTTAAAGTTAATCACCACCATACTATCGTTATCCCATCCAATTCTCAATAGTGTGGGATATGAGCCTTCACCATTAAAAACTTCAATTACATCAAAATCAGCATAGGTATCCATACCTTCAAAATCTATGACCAAGTTAGACACCCATCTGATTGGTTGTACCTTATCCTGATTAGCCGAGCACAACTACACAGGGGACCAACCCAATGTTGTCCTCCCCATCTTTTTCTAGGTTTGCTTTGTCAGAATATTTACATCTGAACCCAGATACAGAATGACTGAACCAACTTCATAGTCCCCAATCTGAATGTTCATGAGCATATCCTTACCCATCTTTTTCTTGTGTAAATATTTCACTATGGAATCTTTCTAATCCTTACCCAGGAGGTACAACAAAATTTCAATCTTGGCTAGGGCACCGGGATCTCTTTCCAGTGATAAAAAAATATTAGAGAAGTGTCGCAAGGTACCATGCTGTTGCAATGGTCATGCCTCTAGTGAAGAGTCAAAAGAAAAGGGAATCTCATAGACAGGTGTCTTACCAAGATTTCTTCCGATCGCATCCCAGGATCCAAAAATTGTCTCCTTTTATATTGCAATATCAAATGATGCCTCTTTTGTCCATCTAATCAAATATATGGGTGGGGCCCATCCTCTCCTGTTGGGGCTCCTGCGTAGGTGACAATGACAACGTTAACATCCTCTTTTCTAAGCTCTGCTAAGATCATCTCGACTATTAGCCCTTGATTCAAGTTCATTGGCAGATTCTGAGTCAACAATGGATTTTGGTTCAATGATGGATTCATGGGTTGGTTCACTATCTGATTCTGATGTGGAGCTTGAGTCTGGGCCTAGTTCTGCAACTGCATTTGGTTTTGTAGCCGATTCTCAATATGTAACTGGTTTTGATTCAGCAACTGAGGAATGTTCTCACCCTGCCATATTGTGATTAGTTGTGGGAAGTTCTTGATAGTATGATCAATTACAGTACAGTATGTACATGAACACTACAAGTGTGGAAAATATCTTTGGTAATGTCCAATAGCCCACAATTATAACACTAGACAGATTCACGACCTTGTCCTCCTCCTCTTCCTCAGAATCCTCCCTGAAATCCTCCTTGCTATTGGTACTGTAGCTGAGACATATGTTGTGGCTAGGGATTTGACTACTTCTGAACATAGTGCATAGATTGAACATACTGCGACTGTGACTGAGGCATCACCATTTGATTGTATTGCAGTTGTGGTGAAAACTATGGCTGTGGTGCAAACTTTGGTTGTGGTTGCGATGGTATAAATTACATATGTGGTGGTGGTGTATAATGCGGCTATGGCTGTGGTTGTTGTACTACATGATGATCTTCTCCCTTCATAAAGTATGAATCATAGGTTCTTTTCTAAAGCAGATCATATGTATGACAGTCTTTATCTTCATCCCCCATCGATCGAAAAAATGAACAATATAGGTTGGGTTGCTTTGACACTACCTTCTTCATGTAGCTACATTCTTCATGTCGGTGTCCATATATTTGACATATGTGACACCATGGTACTCTGCCGCAACTTAGTGGGTTCGGTGCCCCAGATAGTAGGAAATTTTGAAAGTCAAGGAAAGTATTTTTAGTGTTTCCATCTGTGCAACAACGAGTGCACCAAAGATCTTCATGATTCTCTTTTCCTTTCTTAATGTCTTGCAACTACATCGTCAAGTTCTCCAGCTATGCCTAAATTTGGTTCATACCAGCTGCATTCTACCCAACTGGTGAAGCTTCTAACTTCATTGCGATTTCTAGAGCCCCGCTATGTGTTGCGATATTCTATTGCATCAGGGGTTGTCGGATATGAGGTACTAAAGTTGTGATAGACCACTCTTTATGTTGAAAATTGCTCATATCAAAGCTGACTAGCACCATCAACATCTTAAATATTTGATCGAAGTCTAAAACAATCTCATTAGGAAACTTCTTAATCTATTTTAACTCAGTAATGTATTGCACCTCATATTTAGGTTTCTAAAATTCTTTGATCAGTCCACTCTGAACTTCATCCAATGTTTTTGCAGGGTCCTCGTAAAACCCTGTATAAATTTCATGTACCAATCTAGTGCACGACCCCACAGAGTAGTCGCCAATTGGCCTTTATTGACATCATCATACGTGGCCTGTCTAATGGTCCATACTTCCTTGCAGAGAAACCAATATTGATCGGGATCATCAGTCCTATTCCCATAAAAAAGGTAATTTTTTGTTTTCACCTGCCATCGTGGTCCTTCTTCCTGTAGACGCTGACTTACTACTTGAATGATGTTGACACATCAGATAAGTTGATGTGGGATTTTTGTTTCTCCATGAGTTTTAGGTAGTTCCTGGAGGCGTTGGTACGTTGCTTCTAGGGTTTGATATTACTACTGTCCTAGGTGTAGTTCGGGTCTAGTCATCCTCTTCGTCATTATAGGGTTGCTTCATTTTGTGTGGTTGTCCTTTGTGTTTTTGTGTTTCGATCATAGCAGGACCTTCCCCTGTCCTTTGCTTCTTCTCTTTTCAAAACCTTGCTCCTCCCATCGTACCACCACTTTCTTCCTCGACTTCCCTCACAGTCTCATCGAAACTTGCACCCATATACCCCTTATATTTCCATTTGTCTCCCCCCTTTAGTTGTGCTATCCATCGCCTCCACACATCAAAGTTCTTCTACTCTAGGTACATCTTTAGTATACCCTTTTCACAGACAAGCATTTTAATTGACAATTGTAGAGACAATAAAAACCTACCTCTGGGTCCATTGAAAAAATACCTTTCTTCTTCGATGTAGGACTTGGTAGTTTCAACTTCAAACTTAGTGATACATCCTTCTAGGATACTATCCAGCCAGACCTCAACAACTCACGACACTCTGTTGTTAGTTTCTTGTAGCTCCTAGATCAATTTAGGGGTCCAGGATGTTGGTTCTCCTCCTTGGAATTTTTTCTTCTTGTACGTGAACTGCACCAACCACTCATACAGTATGATGTAAAACTCACAGAAAAAATACTCATGAGTACCATCATGTATGTATCTCACCAACCACTTTTTTGTCGGTAGTACACGGTTATGATTTTTTGCTTCAGTAAATCTCGCATCTTCTTATCAAACCAATGTTCAATTGTTGGCTGCATCAGATGCCACATCCAATCTTCAATTTTTGGTCGCATCAGATGCCACATAACCCCCTCTTAGTCACAACAAGGCCTTGGAAATAGAAGCATTTATTGGCACAGTCCTGTTGCAGCTGCAACATTTTCCCAAAATTCTAAAAAAATTTAGCACCCTCCTTTTGCTTGGATTAGTTTGATTTTTGTCTTCGATTTGGTCTGAGAACTTTTCAGAAAGACTTTTCCTATGCTTACCGGTGGTTTTCAATTTTTCTAATGCTTAAAAAAATTCAATGATCGATCAAAATTCATCATTTTCCTTTTAATCACTGCCTTTGAATGCATTTGAAGCATGCCTGGATCGGAAGTTATTTGGTTAAGTGCCCCGCCATTGCGGATGGATAATCAGTTTGGTTTTTGATTTTCTTTCTGACCCGTTATTTTGGCATCGGATGCTGTTTGGTTTTGCATCGGAACTATTTATCATTTCTTTCTCCGTCGTTACGGGAGGAAAACTGCTTCCTCTCCTGATCATTGCTTTAACGTTTCAGACCCGTTTGTTATTTCCATCGATTCCGTAAGTCGTGGGCTTCTGCCCTTGCGGCTGCGGGAAGCCTTTTCCTTCCAGCCGTCTAATTCGTTTAAAACTCGTCGTTGTAGAAGGTCGCGCCCTTTGTGCTTCCGCCGTTATGGCTGCTGAAAGCGTTAGCTTTTCCGATCCTCTTTTGTTTCCGCTTCCGATTTTGAACTCATTTTGTTGAGCAGTTTTTCGTTTGTTCTTCTGTCATTGCGACTGTGTTTCTTCTTTTGTTCCGATATTAGAATTTCAATGTGTGGTTATTTTTTCACCCGGTTATTCCCCAACGTTGCGGACGGTGGTACGCTTTACGATTCCGCCGTTGCGGAAGAGAGAAACACTAGCCTTTCCGATGTGTAGTCGTTTTGCTTCCAATTCAGACTTTACCCATTGCAGATGGATTTATCCTTTGCGGCTCCGACATTGCGGCTCTCATTTCACTATTATTAGTCTCCCAAGGTTCCAATATGCATGTCTCCATGGATGGCTTAGTGCTTTGGCCGTCCATTGTGGAAGGAAGTTTGCTTTCAGCTTTCGATCCAAAAGTGGTCCTCTATCCGATATGTTACCCGCCACGAGAGTTTGACCGTATGCATATATATGAGGTCGAGGGGCACGTTGGATTATTCTATTGTTATTCTTTAGCTGCCATGCTCTGTCACTATCGTGTTGTCGATTGCTCGAGCTTGTTCGAACCCTATTGTCGGTACCCACGTCCAGGTGGCAACTGTAGAAGCCTAACCGTCTTCGTCCCACCATACACGTCGGATACACATCAGTGCTAGGTAGGCTTCTATTGCCTTTTCCCGTTTCGTTGGGTGTTTGGTGGTTTTGGTTTTCCACGGTTAGGTGTTGCGGCTGTTTCTTTTTCCATAATTGCATGTATATATTGTGGTTCTTGGTGGCATTGCTGTCCGTGGGGAGGGGCATTTTGACCGACGTAGTAGTTTTCCCCCGCCGATGTTGTCGTGCGACCCTGCGCATAGCGGATGAGGGGGTTTGGTGCAGATGGTCATTACGCTGTCTGCACCAAACCACTTTGTATGATAATGTTGTGGGTCGGAATAGGTTCGCCATGACCCTTTCCTTTAGGTTTGGATAGTTGGTCCCAATTTTATGCTACCTGCATCTTTTAAACCCCAGCCGTTTTCACCTACGCGGTTCCACCCGACCCCGTTCAAGCTCAGCGTCGAATTCCTAGCCGACTGAAAGGGATATGCCACTACTCTTAGTTTATTGACCATAAGTGTGTGAGCATGGCACCATTGAAAAAACCCGCATAACTACTACTGTCTTTCCCGTGCAGCAAGATAACCATGGCGTGCGCAGAGAGCCGAATTTTGTTGCATATTAATGTAGATTTATTTCTGTCTTAAATGTGTTTGATAGAATTGTTTAATATCATACATCAATGATAGCTTGCACGTTTTACTATATATAATTATTTCTCGTCATGCTAGTCATGGGCAGAGTCACTGAACACTGCACATTGTGTTTCAATGGTTCTGTTAGTTAGGCCATTTCAACTTATATACATGTATATATTGGCTTCATTCACTGATTCCTATCATGTTAAACATAGAGGAAACAATACACTGCACATTGATTTCTTCAAGTTTGTCACTCAGCCAAAAGGGCTTAATGTTACAATTTTATGGCAGGAAGAACCCACAATGTCAAAGAGGCAAAAGAAGAAGACCCCAGTGGTCGAGGAAGAGCCCGAAGTAGAAGTTGTCACTAAAACTAAATATATATATGAGGATACTAAGTTTTTTTCTGGTGTTGAACCTAAATACCAGTGGGGGGGAATATACAGACTGATCATGCATAGAGAAGTTCCTGATATGGGCTTAGAAGAAGAGTCCATATATGCCAACATAGAAAGATCTTCATTGATGAAGATCGCCACCAGACCAGATTTGTTCCCATGCTCTGAAGTAATCGGTTGGATTTTGCCCCGGGAAGATGTCACAACAATGATTCTGGAAAATGTTGAAAGATAGGGCTATGCTGCATATAGCCTTGGTTATGTAGTGTTGTCTTACCACCTGCCAGAAGCCCAAGTATTTTTATCTGATTATTGGCTAAACAACATTAGAATGGACCTGGTAGAGACTCTTAAAAAGATGCTGTTGCAGGGAAAACATTACAGATACAGACCGACGGGTGATTACGATACAGTAAGCTTAAGGCCCCCCTATAGGTTCATAGCTTTAATGCTGAACATGATTTTTGGAAGAGCACATGGTAGGTTCTTCAATTTAGAGTGGATACCCATCATTTTTCATGTTGTAACCCAGGGGACAGTTTTCAACTGGGCCAACCTTGTATCAAATAGTCTTTCATCTTGCTTGGCTTCAGCTTTGGGATGAGTGGCCCAAAAGAGGTCTGAATTCTATATGAGTTCCATACTGGTAGACTGCATATTGTGTAATCAGCCTTTCCCCGGACTCAGGTGCATCTGGGATATGGAAAGAATTCCTGTCTATGCTACCTATAAACCACTATGGGCACACAAATATCACACCCATTATCGAGAAGTATGTGAACACTTCATCATGCCCTTATACACACTCATTTTCCTGAAGGAGTGTGATTGTATGTCAGAGGAGGCACTACAAGTAATAGAGGAGTATGCATACTACTATTTGACTGAAAATGGCCTGTACTTCAGGATGTTTGGAGGTTCGAGAGCACCTTCCATGCTGGCCAAATAAGCAACTGATTACATTATTCACAAGGAGGCAGTCAGACAAGTGTTCCTGGATGGAATAGGAAGCTTTCTGTTTGAGCACAAGAAGACCGCCTATCCTCCTTTTCCCTTCAGGTTAGGAAGCTACAAGTTTACCAGAGTGAAAAAAGGCCGATGAATTTGTAGAAGAGATGGAAAAGTTCCATTTTGGAGAGATGCCATTTTGTAGAAATGATACTCACGGTAAAGTAGCTGAACATTGCAAAACAAACAACGTGCATTTTGAGTATGACCACCATTGAGATCGGGAAGAATCCATCTTCCGAAATGCAGTAAACATGACAGCCTTGAGAAGAAGGTTCAAGAAGAAGATCACCACCAAAGTGGGAAGGGAGATGAACAAGCAAAGAGAAGAAATGAGGAAGCCCAGAGGTTGGCACAGGAAGCTGCAGGATGGCTACACACAGAAGAAGAAGAAAAAAGGAAAGCTGAGCAAGAGGAAGCTAGAAAGGCAGAAGAAGATGCAAAGAAAGAAGAAGAAGAAAAGAAAAAGAAGCTGGATGAGGAGCTCCAAAAGCAAGAAGTTGAAAGGCTAAAGATGACACAGACAGAGCAGTCAGCTTCTGAAACAGCTGCAGGACAGACCCAGGACGTAGAGAAACCTCAGGTTCAGGACCCACAAGTACCTGCTACCAGCACACCCATGGTCCCCACTCTCAAGCTGGTCCCTTTTGTGCAGAAAAAAGGAGAAGAAATCCCTGATTTCAATACTGTTTTCTACGACAGGGAAACAAAGAGAATAGTGAACAGAACAGAAAGGAAAATTGAAACGGGAGATCTTCCAGGAATAATGATATCAGATACGCCTGTTATGTTGGGAATAGACCAAGATCCACTATTTACCATCAGAGCCAGAGCAACACTAATTCAAGTCTCAGAGGATAATGTGGGCAGGATTATGACAGACTTACAGCTATCTAAGAAATCCTGAGCTCAATTAAAAGACACTTTGAGGAAAGAGAAAGAGGAAGGAAATAGGCTGAAGGATAAGTATGAAGACATGCAGAGGGAGATCAAGGCTTCTAAGGCTGAATTGCAGGCCCTCCAAGCAGAAAGACAGGCCAGAGAAACAACACAAGAGGATCTAGAGAAAGTGTAGAAAGAATGTCAAGAGCTGAGGAGTGAAAAGGAACAGCTGCTGGAAAAGGTAGAAGAGCTAGAAGAGCAGCAAAAGATCCTCTTGGAGGCCAATGAGTTGCACACCCAAGAACAGGAAAAGAAACATCAAGAGCAGATTTCCTCTCTATCAAATGCTCTGGGGGAAGAAAGGGAGCAGCAAGTTAACCTCCAACCATTCAAAGAGCATGTCTTGGCCCAGAAGGATAAAATGCTGCAGCTGCAAACTGCTATAGAAGGAGAGAGGTGCAAAGTACTGCAAATAGATGGCAGATTGGAGGAAATCTTGGAGACCTCTTCTTATTTCGTTGATAGATCTTAGGACATCCTTGAATTCCTAACTGCAAGAATGGTGAGGCTGGAAAATAATGAAGAAACTCCAGCAGAACTACCATCAAAGGATCAATAGGCCCTCAAGCAAGATTATGACTTAGTGGAATTCGTTATCAACAGCGCAGAGGATTTCAACAAGACCGTTAAAAAGACAAAAGGAGCATGCACTGATTTTTTCAGAAGGCTTCTCATTACCTACAACCAGTGCCAGATAGAGGCCGAGCAGAGGCTTGAGGCTTTCCTGGATCACAACGCCTTTGTAGAGCTGTTGCAGAAGAGATACCAGGAAGAGGAAGATAAAGTACAACATATTAAATCCCTGGATGATCAGATCTTGAGGAGCGAAGTAGATCATTCAGCTATCAGCGTGCAGCTCCTGGAGGATCGGCTTCGATTGAGTGCAGCCAAGATTGAGGCTATAAAGAACCAGGCTGCTAAGTTTGAGATCAATATTCAGTTTTAGAGCCTTGTGCATTTGAGGGCATTTCCTCTGAAGCTTCGGCATGGAAGAAATTTATAGATGCCCAAGTAGGACCCTCCTCGTGAAGGATTGGTCACTTTTGTAAGGTGTAACATTTTGTAAAAACATTTGAGAAAAGTCAAGCATTGGGAAACGAAGAGTTGGGAATCCCAAAGGTTACTTTGGGCAGCCCAACCATCTCACCCTTTTGTATAAATGTAATAGACTAAGAGGGAAAAAGGGGCTTTTTCCCAGTTGGACATGAAAAGCTATATTGTAAGAAGAACTTTTTCTCTTTGCAATAAAGAAGTAATGTTTTCCTGTTGGAGGAAGATGGGTGGCATTTTCAAATGTTATGCTGTGGATGGATGAAAGATGAACTATTTTGTTTTTCCAGCTTTTTGTCCATTAACCATGAGATCGTTCTAACTCTCAGAACCTATGTTCTTGTTTAAATGATTTTTGGTTTATTTTGTGGAATTACCACCATGAGTAATGTATGTTGTTCATAAAACAATTAGATAACTTATTGTTGAAATATCTTTAATCATTCATGTGTTGTAGGAAGAAATATCAGCTATCTGTAATTTCTCTTTATGATACATGCACAATTCACATTACTCACAAATAAGTTAAAGTTTGCTCCCCGGGGATAGATAGATAGATAGATAGTTAGTTTTATTTCTGCACATGTGATTCAGATGCTTGTTATCCTAAGACGAGAGGTAAGAACCTGCGCATCACATTGTGAATACTCCTTGCATCCTTATCGCCCTGCATAGTTAATTAGGCATATGCATATCATAATTAAGTCAAAAAATACAAAAATATACACGATGGACCGGGCCGCAACCGATAAAACCTTTGTTTTTGTTACTTTGACCTACAGTAGCCGGACCGCAAACTGGATGGATTCCCCATACCAAACAGTCACGGGCTAGTTGGGAACGTTGACTGGGGAGAATCCCTTTCTGTTGTTTCCTGCGAATTTCCAGGCCTCAACAAGTCCCAACCAAAAAAACCTAATCGATAGGGGTTCCCACTTTATCGACACTCAAATCATTGTGATCTCCCTGATCATTGACCCAGACAGGTTTTACCCTTTCCAGAAACACCTATAGAGCAGATGAAGTTTCACTCAAGATGTTCAAGGGAAGGATGACAGAACCAAGTTTCCACAAAAAAGAAGAGGACTATGGGAATTGATAATTCATTAACTTATTCATCATATCTAACCAGTTGTTTAATCATTCAAGGAACCATTCGTCATCACTAGTTGAAAAATCATGTCATTCATTCATAGCAGAAGCATGATAGAACAAAAATAACCATACTGTTGCACAACAGATCTACAAAGATAACATCATTCATAAGAAGTAAACATTGCATCATAGATCCATGTCAGATATACTCACCATTGAACTGCAGGAACATAAATAAAACATAGAAAAAGACAGAAGATAACAGTATTTTAGATCATCCTCGTCTCTTCATATTACTTTTGCTCAATAAATCACAGATCCAAAACAAACAACACTTTAATCCTTAGTCACGAATCAAGATAGAAAAGATTCAGATTAGAACCCTTGATTCCAACCAATAGATTCCCATATATGCCTCTTACATTCACAACTCTTGTTTTTTGTATAGGTTTGCACCTTTAGATTCATGGTCCACTTCTAACTAACTCCTAACTAATTATACCAACTAATGACCAATGTACACAAAATATGGTCAAAAATACAAAAAGTGACACAAAATATTCAAAAAGTAGTCTATCTTCCTCGTTGCGCGCTATCTTTGTCTTGTGTATTGTCTTCTGAGCTTACGCAGCATCTGTGATGCTACGTAATTAACTGATCCTCAACCCCTTGCCAACAATCCACACTAAGATAATTTTGTTGATAGGTATCATATAGTGGTACACTTACGGTTGTTAGGTAATAATAATTTTTGCAATCCCATTCAGCCAATTTCTTGACTTTTTTTCAAAATTCCTATAAAAGGTTTATGGATTTCATAACCTGCTTGATCATATATTGTGAGATTATACAATCTATCATGTTTTTCCTACCATTAGATACTCAAAGTTGTGATTGATCCTTTTTACCATTATAGAGGACTTTGTAAGTTAGGTAGGTGGTTTGATTCCTCCAATCCCTAATGATATTATAATATCGATTAAAAAAAAAAGGTAGTAACCAAAAATTAAGAGATAAGTGACCAAACAATGAGAGATAAGTGACCAAACAAAATGACCAAAATTCGTATATAAAATTATGAAAAATGACTAAATTACTGGCCAAAAAATGAGAGATGTGAATCTAGGTGTTAAAAAGGATGCAACACGTGGCGATGCTAATGATTAAGCCAAACATGGCATTGATATGGTAGAAAAATTAGACGCGAAACTATGCATTAAAAAGGATGCAACACATGGCGCTAATGATGAAGCCAAACATGGTGTTGATATGGTAGAAAAATAAGACGTTACTTTGGATGCAAAACATGGTGCTACATAGGAAGAAAAATATGGTGCAACAATGGAAGAAATATTTGGCGTCATTTTGGTAGCAAAACACGATCCAAAAAAGGAAGCAAAAATTGGTGCAAATTTGGAAGCGAAAATTGACACATATTTGGAAGTAAAACATGGTGCAAGATAGGATGCTAAAGTGGTAGAAAAAATGGATGAAATATTGGATGCTAATTTGGATGCTAAACATGGTGCTATCAATGGTGCAAATATGGCGCTAATGGGGACATCATTTAATAAGAAAACGTAGACACTTTCTAGGAAGAAAAATAGGACGTTATTTAGGAAGCAAACCTTGACATTGTTTAGGAAGCAAAGTTGGACGCTATTCCAGAAGAAAAAAAATAGACGCTATTTTGGATGTCCTAAAGGATGCTATCTAGGAAGTAAAAACAAGCATGAGTTCCTAAGGTATTTTTGTCTCCTAGTTACAACTAAATCTTTATCCTGTCAAAGAAAATAAGCATGAATTACTAAGCCATAAATCATTATTACTTATTTCAATAATTCTTGATTTTATTCATGATTATGAACTTTATCTTTCATCTATGCTAATTTGTCATTGGTTGATAAGAAAGGTTCATAATCTCCAAATGTCCCAAGTGTAACAGCTCGCTGCATTTGGAGATGGATAGCTCCTAGCATCAGTTGTCATTTGATGATCCGATCCAAGCTGTTGACGTAGAGAATCTTGGATGTCAATCCACACATCTAGTTGAAACTGCCCAAGTATCGCTTGTCATTAGCTAGAAAACGATTAGACCTATGAACAGTTCAAATTTAAACCTCATTCATCGTTGCAAACTGATCTTATGCAATGTAATAATAACTGTAACAGTTCTCGTTTATTTTGGCAGCTTGAAGATCGTAGATCTTTATGGCTGCCTGATATTGATGTAACTGAACTGTTTCATGTTCTGTATAAGTATGGAAAGGCAATTGGAGCCGGGGGTTAGAATTTTGATAGAGAAATAGCACATGATACTGTAATTGTATTTGGACCATTTTTAATAAAAGGAGAGGCAATTCTCAATATTTTTTGTTGTAGATTTTGTTAACCCTTCCATAGCATCTATGTTCGAAGGCCATGGCTTGCCTTCTTACAGACTTGCTAGTAGTAGTGGATGTTTTAGTTTAAGATATTTCTATTTAGTGTGGGATTTCAGTGTGATACATTTATAGACAGCTACGACAACATTCATTAATGTTAGAATAATCAACCCATAGATACCTACCTTAGACATTAATTTTAATTATTATTGTCTTATTCCCTAGTTTCTTAGATTCCATTCTATGCTAGTTTCCTTCTACAAGTCCTAGAAGTCAACACGTGCTAAAAATTATTCATGGAGCACTTGGGAAACATCTTGGAAACCCAATTAAGCATGTCTATTTTATTCCAGATCATCCAAAATGCAAATCTTCTTTTTTTGAAAAGCTTCCTTGTTTTATTTTGATTTAAGGCAAAAGGAAAAGCTAGAATAGGTGTAGTTGACTTGTTTTTTTCCCACATCATCCTCCCTCCTTTTCTCCAAATAAAAGCATGTATGAGTTGTCTTTCGATCCCTATTTATCTTTCCCACTTGACTTGGCAAATTCATGAGCATCTTCATAGATTTGCAAACTGCTTTATGCACCTATGGCGGATTTGACTAGATTTAGTAAGCGTACTTTTTGACTATTTCGAATGGCATATTTATTCATTCGATTCTCTCATGTAATGATATATTTCAGCAGCCTATTACTTCACAATTTTGGATATTATACACTTATTGAATACATATTAGCGTTATGCTCCAATTTCAGTCTCCTTTAGTGTGAATTTTGCATGTTTGATTAGCAATTTTGTGAGTGTAATTGTTCTATCTCTTGGGTTCAATTTCCACATGGTATCAGATCCTTTGTAGGTCAATTTATCTTCTTCCTTATTTCTATTTCAGGCTTGACATCTTGACTGGGAGCACATTCTGCTGACTGGAGGGCACGGTTTCTGAACTATGGACCAATCTCTGAATATCATCTTGACTCCATTCAATTTATTTGAGTGGAAAGCTGAGATGGAGATATTTTTGAGAGAAAAAGGTCTCTATAGGTTGACTATGGCAACTAAGGTAGAGGCCAATGCAGCTGCAGAGAAAATTAAATGGCACAATAGGAGTGATGAGGCCTATGGTCTTTTGTGTCTGAGCACTTCAAGAGACCTCATCTTCCATCTTGATGGATTCACATCACCTAATGAAGTGTGGTAGAAGCTAGAAGAGATTTTTGGAAAGACAAATGAGATGAGACGACATTAAATCGAGAATGATCTTATCTCCTTGAGTCCCAGTAGCTTCAAATAATTGCTACTCTTCTTTTCCAAGTTTAAGGCCCTCGTTTTGAAGTTGAAACAGTGTGGGATTGAAAATAAGGAAGAGCAACTAGTTTTTTCCATACTCTCTAAGCTTGGTCCTTACTATTTAGTGTTTGTTTCTACCTTCCATGCCACCAAGTTGACAGCTTGAGCCTGGAAGATGCCTGAACTTGCAGATTTCATGGAATCCCTCACACAGCAGCAAGATAAGTTGGTGAGGATGGGCACCATCAAACCTTCCAAAGAACAAGATTTGGTTGCTGGAGATTCAATGGTGTTTTCAGCAATACTGCACCTTCTATGGACAAAAGTTGTTCCTCTGGTCTGAATGGTTCATATCTAGAACAAATGAGTGAATGACAAAGGATGAAGACCTTCCTTGAATGATGTAAACACCTAGAATAATACTTTGATGACAAACCTGTGTACCTGCAAAACATGTCAGACAAACAATAACATCAAAGCTACAAGAACATTATTCACATATCCATACTAGTGACTAAGGAATCCAGTAACATATACATGTGCACTCAATACAACAGATATGTGGGACGAAAATCAACTTTGCATTAAGAAATGAATGAAGAAGCTTACAACCATTGCCTTAGTGTTGAAAAACTCCTCCACAAGACAAACACCTCATCCCCGATAGCTCCAACTTGCTTTCTTGTGCTCTGCAATGGATTGGGATAGATAGTCAATTCAACAACATAACATTACCATTCAGTTCTCTCCCTCAACTATGGGACATGAGCTTGGATTTATAGGGCTCAATGTATAGGGATAGTTGAGAGAATTGTGGGTGAGGTGGTCCCAAGATCCTACCAAGAGGGATCTCGACTCCAACTAACCCAGATTGATAGGGATAAGGGAGGACATGAGGCTCATGTTCTAGAAGCCTCAAGAATCCTCTTTTTTCCAATTTTACCAAGGGTAGCACTTATGTTCCTTTATGACAGAGCGGTAAAGGGTAAGAACCGCTTGAAGGAAAAAGCATATACGTGGTGGCACCACTTTTCTATAATAGGACTCAGGCAGTGCTGAACAAGGTACTGCTCATCAGATAAAGGGAAAGCGTTGTGCTAGATTTTTTCATGTAGAATTGACAGTCAGAGCATGGTTCCACTCCAAGTTTGGAATTTAGGTAAAACATAGGTGTTAAGGATCTCATCACATGTTGGTGATAGGATTTAAGTGTAACAAAATGCCCCCCAAAGCATGAGGCTTAGAGAGGTACGATAAGCAAGATATTTGAAAGAACAAGTTGTCACTTCGAGGTAAGAGTCAGCTCAGTCGGAGAGTGTTGTTGAGTAGGCATCTGCAATACATCAATACTTTTGACTCATAGACAAATGTAACCAACTCATGGCTGCAGACCAATACAAGGCATATCCATGAGAGGAATAAACAACCATGGCTACTAGAATACAGCGTAGATCCATGTGATAGAGGACTCAAAGTTGGAAATAACTACCAAACATACAACATAGATCTAGGTCATACATATGCAAATTTGAGCATAGTTAAGATTATACAAATGTGGATCCATGCTTGATATACAAAACTCCATTGCAACCTAGGGAAAGCAATGAGTGCTAAACAAGTACCCAGGGTCTTCATCTCGTCTTCCACAAAGTACAATTCTATCCATGTGATTACAATGTTCTAAAGTCGAACATGGTAGAAACCACTTGATTACCATCCAATGATGTGAACCGTTAACAAGTGTGAGGGAGATCACCATTGATGTCAATGATTCCCAAGGTACTAAAATATACTGAGTGTGAATAGATGTCTTGATGTTGAACACCTAGTTGATTCTATCAATCAACAGTCAATGATGTGAACCTATGTCGAGAGTGAGAGAATATTTCATTGAGGCATACCAATATTGAGGTACTAAATTTGTTTCTAAGATTATTTCCCAGATGATGAGCTGATGTTGATAGGAATAGTCTCATCAAAGAAGGGCCATGATGAATCCCACGGTGATGACACGAAACTACGAACAAAGTTCTGGAATGATGTGAATGAGGTAACCATAATACTGACTCAAAATTACTGACACAGAGACTATTTTGACTGTAGAGGTAAACTTCTTCAACTTTTCTTTGAACATCGGGTGGAACGACAAAAGACTTGGTAGCATGACTAGACTAGAAAAACACACAATGCGACAGTGGACAATGCATTCTTTTGAAAGACTCAAAGGAGTGACATGACTCATGAAAGTGGATCGTCATGGAAATCAGCTGAATGCCCAATTGACTGAAATGATATGCAGACAAGTGCCATGTTCAAAGGTAACAACAAACTGCCATTTATTTGCAAAATGATTCCCTTCCCATAATTTCCCCATCATGGTTGATGAGTGCCTCTTTTCATTTTTTCAAGTTCAAAGAGGGTAACAAAAACTCATTGTAGCTCATCTGAAGACAAGTCCAAACTCATATTTTTGACAAACCTAAGAGAGGAGGGGTTCATTCCCAAAAGAGGGTCTCTCAATTTTTAATTTAATGAGTCCAATGAAAGTTAACTTGGTATCGTTCATGTTTAGAGAGTCTGAACGACCACGGAAGAAGACTCAAAAGGGTATTTTTTTGTAAAATAGTTCATCTGAACTGAAAAAGTGATAACCTACCATATGATGAATGACTCTTCAAGTGATTTAATGATTGTGAAGAATACAAGATCACTCGACAATCTTTTCATTCTTAAGGAGCCCGAAAAGAGTTTAAAGAAGACTCCACTAGGTCTCTTTTCATGATGAGGGATTTTACGAGTATGAAAAGAATAAAAAAAGGACTCAGACCTTTAATGATAAGTTTGGAGAGCATGACCAAAATGTCACAATAAATGCTCAAATAATTTTTCTGTTTTATGGTAGTACGAAAAAGTCAAAAACAAACTCCCAAAACTTGTACTGCTACCGCTTTTTATCCTGCAACGATTTAAAAACAACAGTAAAACTCTCCAATAAATGACATTAAAGGATCATGAATGATAGATTTTAAAAACTATGACATGCCAAAACCTAGAATGTTTATAAAAGTTATGTAAATAGTAAAAAACAAAACATTTTACCATTTATCAATAGTGGAGATGCTTTGGAGAAGTTTGTTGGTCATATTTTCAGCTGGTGATTCCGGGAGCATCTACCGTCAGATTTACGCGCCGTCAATTCCAGGTAAAAGCTTGAACCTTTCATTTTATGCTTTCCTTTTTTATTTTTGGGGGTGTTTTGAGTTATTTGAGGGAGCCCTAAAACCATGAATGCGGGCACCACTCTTATCCTTTGTGGGATAAGCGGTACCTCGCAGAAACCATGCCTAGAATATTTCACACAGGCAATGTGGCCGTAGGTAAATAAAAATACATGTACAAGCCAAAATAGATGATTTTTTATGATTTCAATTGTTTATGATGTTTTTTATTGGCCCTGTGATGGTTTTTGACAGGTTCCCATTGATAAAAAATGGTAATTTGGAAAGAGAGGCAACATGACAATGATGATGCATTTGCCGAATGAAATGCGGGTTGTATAGCCGTCTTGAGAGACTGTGGTATTCTAAAGTTTTTTTGCACACCCAGCATGGTGTCACATGAGCACTTATTAGATCATATTCTCTATATGTGGAATCCGGAGCAATAGTATTTTGAGGTGGGTGCTCATGTATTGACAGTTGAAGTAGAATATATCTACTTTCTGACAGGCCTATCTAGACGGGGTGCTCCCATCTCTTTGACTGGTTCCGGTGGAGGGGACATCACCACCTAGGAATTGATAAACTACCAATGTATTCCTGGGACCAGAACATCGAGGAAGAAAATTGCCATAAAAGTAGTGGTGGATGGCCCTCTATGGACAATTTTATTCACCATGCATAGAGTGGCGGGGAGCCAAGGGGTACATCATGCATCTAGAGCGCATATTCTCTACAGTATAGAGGCCATAACACCCATAGTATTCAACTACGTGGAGGCTCTATTACCAGTTTTCAAGGATCAGCTGACCAAGTGTTGGCAGGGGGATCTGAAACAGTTCGGTTTCAGTTCCATTTTAGCGTGTTTCTTTTTTGAGAAAGTGCCCCAAATGAGACCCCAGGCAGTGCTTATAGATTTGAGGGTGAGAGACCCTCACATGCTGAGGTGGGTCTAGATCATGGCCCATAGAAGAGCAGGTAGAGGCAAGGCAAAGTTCGGAGACCTATTTTCCTGATGGCTGAGAGATCCACTCCTCATGGTTGAGGACTATGCATACATGGGCACTGACTTCGGTGGTGACCATGATCTACCACTTCCACCTAGTGGACAATGGGGTGATATTGGTAAGAAAAAAAAACCCTAAAATGGCAATTGTGTTTTTATGTTTTGATGTTTTACATTTTTTATGTGTAGTAACAAGACTTAAAATATTTTCATGCAGATGTCGGAGCATCACGACCTGAGGGATCCTCCCCACTAGACAGGTGAGTTGGAGATCATTTTGTACCACAGGGAGATGATATGATAGGGGAGCTAGAGGAGAACCTTGAGAGGTTAACTCTAGAAATCCCAGATGCCTCGATCAAGGACCTCCCATTGAGGTACCAAAGGCCCATTGTGGGAGTACTGGGTTGTTTCAGCNATATATACAGACTTCTACTTTTGGTGTTTATATGTATCAAATGGTGAATGTATTTATATGAGTTTATTTGTCTTTTACAGTTTATTTACAGTGAACCATGTTTGATTTTCATGTCATGAATGGCCAATATGCAAGTCTAGGATGTAATTTTCCAATGAGTCGGCAACTGCATTATCTTCACTGGGGATATGCCTATAGGTAATAGCTTCAAATGACCTCTCCAATAAACGTACCCTCTAGAAGATATGGAGAAGCACGAGATTCCTAATGGTATAGACATGGTTTAAATGAAAAACCACTAGTTGTGAGTCCATCAAAACTACCAAGTTAGAAACGTCTTGGGAGGTAGCTTCAGTCAGAAGACCTATGACTGCTCGATACTCAGCAATATTGTTGGTAGCGGGACCAATACAAACCGCTCCTGAACTGACCAAATCATAAGTTGGGGAATAGAGAACCCAAGCAGCTAAGGCAAGATTCAAGGTGTGGTTGCAAGTACCATCAACAAAGCTGTAGAAATCCATCTTCTCTGCACGACCAAAACATGGTATAAATAGATACAGACACTAAACTCAAAACCATATTGAAAATACTTAAGCACACTAAAAGTCAAGTAATATACATATATACAAGGTACTATATAAGAAAGATCTAGGCATAGTACCTCTTCAGGTACAACGCATTGCAAGGTTGTCCTAAGGGGATTCCATCATAGTCCATGAGCTCATAGGCCCCTTTCTCTAGAACTTTGGAAATAATGAAAGGACCATACCACATGGATTCAAACTTCCCTTTCCCTAGTTTGCCATATCTCTGATCATAGGTCAAAACTAGGTCACGTTTGTTAAAGGAACGAGGTTGGAAAGACTTTTCATACTACGCCTGGACGCATTTCTTGTGTGCCTCATTGGCTAAGGAAGCATCTCTTCTAGTTTCGTCAAGGTTGTTCAAGTAGAGAAATATTTATTCCTCTGCGGAAGTGTCTGGGAGAAGTTCGATAGCAAGTTTCAAGGATGGAATCTGATATTGAATAGGCAAGAGAGCTTCTAGTCCATCGGCAAGCTAGAAGGGTGTAAAACCAGTAGCTGTTTTTACCGAAGTCCTGTAAGCCTAAAGAGAAGAGAAAATAATATGGTGCCAGTTGGATTTATGGTCTCCAACCATCCGACACAGCATTGTTTTCAAAACTTTGTTAATGGCCTTGACTTGACCATTAGCTTACAGATAATAGGGCATTGAGTTTTCATGATGAAAACCTAGCTTGGCACTTAATTCCTCCATCATTTGATTACGAAAATGTGATCCCTGATCAGTGACTATGGAATACGGGACTCTGAATCTTGCTATCACATGATTGAACAGGAAGAGAGCTGTAGTATTACCATCCTCTGCATATCTAGGCATGGCCTCAGCTCATTTTGTAAAATAATCAATGACTACGATGATGTAACCATGCCCCCCAGCTGAGGTAGGCTTACAATGAATGTAATCGATCCCCCATTTGGCGAAAGGGCCAACGGCAATGACGGGGTGTAACGAAACAGGGTGGGTGCACTTTTTCGGATAGAAACATTGATAGGGTGGGCATTTCTTAATAACCTCATGACAATCTTTAAAGATTGAAGGCCAGAAATAGTCAGCGCAAAGGATTTTTTGGGCTGTAGCCATCCCAGATAGATGACCGCCACATGCTCCAAAGTGGAAATCATTCAAAACTTGTTCAAATTCCTCATGGGTAAGGCATCACTGAAGAACGAAATCGACACCATGTCTATACAAACTATCATTCAATATGAGGTAGTGTTTTGCGTGGTGACGGATACAGCGGTGATTGTCATGGGATAGAGTGGGATGAAATCTTTGTGTCTGGAGATAAATGAGAAAATATCCATACCGTGGGTTAGTAGTGCTTATCAGGAATAGGAATTCATCCTGGAATGAATCACTAGGCTTAGATTCTGTCGAAGCATAGGGAAGATCACACATGAGCTCAGCAAAGACCAAGGATTTCTTTGATGTAGCTTTGTAAAATTCTAGATCAAACTCTTGTAGGATGACTATCCATTAGGAATACTTGACCCTGAGCACCTGACAAATCAGGATGTAATGCATAGGGTTCTGGTCTACTAATACGGTGGTTGTGCGGAGCAAAATGTAGTGACAAAATTTCTGAACAGCAATGACCATGGCCAATGCTAATTTCCATATGCGTGAGTATCAAGTTTCAGAATCCATGAGATTCTTACTAGCATAGTAAATGACGTGATCTTGACCATTAGGGTTCTCCTCCACCAAAACCATAGCGATGGTAATAGTGGAGGAAACAATGTATAAGAGAAAATCCTTTGAATAATATGGGGGGTGTATCATGCGTGAGTCAGAGAGTGTTTGAGATTATCAAAGGCACATTGGGCTTGTTCATCCCAAAAAAACAGAGTGTTATTCTTAAGGATATGCATATAACCATGTGTTTTCTTTGCAAAATTACACACAAAACGGTGGAGGAAGTTTGTCTTCCATTGCAAAATTTGGAGTTCCATAAGTTGGTTGGGGCTGGTAGGGATAAAATAACAGCAATTTTCAATGGATCTATCCAGATGCCATCCTTAGAAACCACAAAACCTAACAGGCGTCCCATCTCAATGTAAAAAACACATTTATGAGGATTGAGTCATATGTTATAATGACGACATCTCAGGAAAATGTCTTTAAGATGACCAGGGTAGTCCTCACATCATTGTGAATGAGCTGGGAGGTCGTCAAGGTACGGTTCTACAATATGTTTTATATCGTGAAACGCATAGGACATAGCATGCTGGAAAGTGGATCCAACATTTTTTCAGGATGAATGGTAACTTATTGTATGCAAAGGTTCCCCATGGGAAAATAAATGTTGTCTTGTGCTGATCGGTGTGTAAAATCTCAATCTGATTATAACCCGAAAAGCAATCCATAAATGAGAAGATGACACTTCAGGCATAGTTGTCGATAATCTGGTTGATATGCGAAGTGGGAAAGTTGTCTTTGGGACAAGCTTTGTTCAAATATCTGAAATCGATGTAGTCTCTAGTGGTTCCCTTCTTTTTATTCACAGGGATGATATTCAATATCCATTCCGTCAGGGGTATTGGATAAATAAACCCTGCTTTTAGAATCTTTTCTATTTCAGCTCTCTTAGCTGCGGCTTTTCGTGGATGGACTTGTCTCAATTTTTACCTGATAGGTTTTGCAGTGGGATAGGTTTTTATTTCATGAACCACAATGGATGGGTCTATCCTCGTCATTTATTCATAGGACTAGGCAAAGACATTTTGAAATTCTTTGAAAAGTTCTCTATATGCTTCAAATTCTTCTGTTGAGCAGTTCTGCCCAACATGAACATGCTCAAGGGTGCTAGGCTTGGCTGATATGTCAATTGGATTTGTTTGAGTAATGTTCCATAGGTTTCTTTCAGAATCCATGTTCTGAAACAATATAGGAGTTTGAGGTGTTTTGAAAATATCAGTAGTGAAAAGGGATGCAAAAGCATGGTATAACAAACTAGTATTGGGGAGGAACGAGGATCTACGATGAGGATCCTCCCATATAGTTTCATTCATACTCATAATATCCATAATGGACTCATCAGAAGGAAAAGTCTGGGAGATATAATCTAGATTAGGAAGAGAGGGTTCTAACCAGTAGTGTAGGTGGTAAGGGTCTGAAGCCACAAGATGAAAGTCATTAGTGTGGTCATCGAAAAGGGTTTGGATAACATTGTACATTGCTTCATGCAGAATCAACAAGGTGGACCCAACAATTTGTTTTTCCTTTGGATCATAATCAAACGATGAAATCATATTTACCGTTGTCATGTTTGTGTTAGGAGGGTTTGACGGAAAAATCCCTATAAGGGAAGAATCCTTCAACATGCCTAACCTAATCGACTGGTAAGGAGGAGGGGAGTGGCCTAACATAGGGATGTTATTAATCGTAGGGGTGGTAACATCTGGCATACAGAAATCGAGCTGGTCAATGGTTACAATCCTCCATAGATGCGAAAATTGTACAGTTTGAAATACCGTCGAAGCGACAACAGTCATGGCATAAAACCAATTTATTCCTAATAGGAGGTTGTATTCTAACGGGGCATCTACTATTTCCACTTGAATGGAAACGGTTTTACCCCCAAGCTCGACTGAAAAGGCTCGTATGAGACCACGGGGATGGAAACCTTGTCCATCAAAGGCTTTCAGATTCATTGGTGATGTTACAAGCTCAGGAGAGCCAATAGCTTTCCAACAAGATAGGGACAAAATTGAAGTTGAAGCTACTTCATCTAAGATAGTTCTAAAGACCTTCTTTCTGACTACTTTCGTTATAATTTGGAAAGAAATTTTGTGAGGTAGTCTAGACTTATAGTTCTCAACATTAAAGTGAATCAAGTTAGTGTTGTCCAGGTGGTTTGGGTAAATAAACATTGACGCAAGCTTAAATTTAGGGAACCTTTGTTAAAGTTCAAGCCATGTTTTTCCCAACAGTTCTTTGTCCATGACCTTTTATGGTTTAATGTTGTAGAGTGAAGTCGAGTTAACAATCTCTCCATTAAAATGAATGTGTACAATGGAGTTGATTTAAAGTCTCTTTGTTAAAATAAAACTATAAATGATCACCAAAACCCATTGGATCTACCAATAAAATCATTTTTCTTATAGTCATTGCAAATTCTAGAAGGAACCATTTATCAAGGAGGAAGACATTTTTTCCCAATGGTAATTTTCCCATGATCTTTTTATGATTTCACCATGTATATACCTAAGTCGAGTTAGAATCTCTCCATTTAAAGAGAACTATGGATGATCAACAAAAACCATTGAATCTACAAATGGAATTGAGTGAAACTTTTTTTGTTTCGTTGTGTATACTAAATACAATTTGACTTGGAATGTGTCTTAAACGGAGTGGAAACTAAATACTAAGGAGAATTTACCTCCATCTTCTTTCTTGTCCATTTTAGAAATTCGAAACTTTTAGAATACCTTTAAAGTATAACAAGACTTTACCACATTTGTTTAGACGCTCTCTAGCTAATGACATGTACCGACATTTATGCTAGTTATATAAGACATATACCATCTTTTGCAAACATTGGCTCATATATTACATGTAACATATTTTGTTAAACCATAGAAAAATAAACAATTAATAACAATAATTATAATAATATAATTTGATTTATGAAATCAAAATGAATATAATTTAAAAAAAGAGAAATGAAATAAAGAAATATGTTAACCATAAAAAAAACAATTACTAACAATAATTATAATAATATAATTTGATTTATGAAATCAAAATAAATATAATTTAAATAAAGAAGGTGAAATTTAAAAAGCGAAATTAGAAAAGAAATTGTAAGAAAAAATCAATGAAAATAGGGAGGGAAAGTAAATTTCCAAAGAAAATAAATGAAAATAAGGTAAGAACTTAAAGGAAGGTCTCAGAGGTCACAGCTTATATTGAAGGGTCCATGAGAATATGGAAAGGTCATGAGTCCCATAACCATACAGGTCATATTTCCCATTTGCAACGACCACATGGGTTGTAATAGGGGGCTGATTTTTGTGAGTGGCCCGATTATTTCCAAGTAGAAGGGTCAATTCTTATGAGATCAGAATGTATTATTGATCATGAATAGGGAACCAAACCCTAGACAAAGTTCAAGCCATCTTTCCAAAATCCAAGCTACCTCTCAAAGCGCAAAGGAAATCCTACTGATATTATTTTTTTCCAGAATTCGCTAAGTTAATAGATTATTTTGGTAATAAATATCGACAGTTTTTTATCGATTTCTTAAACTAGATTCTGACCTATCAATCCTGGATCATTCAAAGTTTTATAATAATCCAAATTATGATGCATCATATTTTTTACATCCCTTGAAAATTTCATGTTTCCAACACAATGTTTTCGTGGCCTTTGTGTTTTTTATTCTACCAGGTTTGTCGTGTTGTGTTTTTTTATTTTCTGCTTGGTTTTGGTAGGTTCCTGAGTTCTTTATTTTCCTGCTCATGATGTTTTGAGTATGCATCATTTTCTAACCATTGGAGCTTCCAAGTATGGAAACATTGGGATCTTTGGAGCATTTGCATTATTATGTTTATCATGGCTGGTTGACTCTTTCCATGGGAATTTTCCATGCTAGGGTTTTGTGTCCTTTGTCCATTAGAGATTAATTTCCTACCATCCATATGAATTATCATTATGTATCACATTTATTTCATCATTGCCTCATATCTATTGGTGCCTGTCATTCTTGCTCATTTTTTGTAATTATCATTACCTTCAAGCTTGCCAGCTCAACGACCTTTTGGGGTGTTCTTTCTGTGTTATCATGAAGAGACACATAATGGCTCTGCCATCATGAGATTTCTCCCATGGGTTCTTTTTTCTCTAACTGGCTGCTCGGTGGTCGTTTTCTCTCAAATTCTTTGTCTTTTGCGCCCTGCCACTTGTTCCTTGCTATTGGATTACCCCTTACCAACGGTTTGTGGAGCTCTCCATGTAGATTCCCTCTCCTTCATGGATGCATGCGTCCATTTCTATCTTCTTAGGTTAATGCATGTTAAATTTATTATGAACATGATTTCCTCTTTGTATTATGATTAACCCATCAAATCTTGCTTTAGGTATGATGAAGGATCTATAGGTAGAATTTTCCTTTCTTTGAGAATGATTCAAATGAATTTTTTTTTTTTAAACCATGGGAACATCAACCTCTCAAGAGTATATCTAACAGCCTGCAAACTAGATGTTCTGAAACCCATCGAGGTGCGTCTCTCCTACCCTTCGATCCATGTCACAATATACCAATGAGCAAAGCTACCCCCATTGGTTTTGAACCTGTGACCTCCAGAAAGATAACACATGTTCTTAACCATTAAACCCACTCAAATGACCTTATTTTAACCAATAAAGTCATAAAGGTTCCAAAGACAAAAGTTATGGAATTGAGATTTTTTTTAATATATATATTCTTCAAATTTTCTTGAAAAAATACAAATAAGAGACTCTAAGAGTAAATCCCATTTTATTTCACTATTATTAACAGGTTTAGGAAACTTTCTCATTTTTACGTTGGGTTTTGGGAAAATGATTTATAGAAAAAAGTAAAAGCTTTATTATTATTATTATTATTATTATTATATGAATAGCAAGTTTAGGAAACTTTATTATTTTTACTTAGGTTTTGGGAAAAGGTTTTATGGAAAAAGTATAAGCTTTATTATCATTATTATATTATTAGAAGGATGGCAAAGGATAAGCATGGAGAAGGAAACTTTCATTTTTAAGTTGGTTTTTGGGAAAAGTATTTATGGAAAAAGTAAAAACATTATTATTATATTTATAGAAGAATGGTAAAGGATAAGAATGGACACGGGGGACTAAGGGACAATCTTAGGAACTTAGGTAAGGGAGAAGTTTAGGAAATAGGTTTTAAGAAAGGTAAAATAGAAAATGGTTAGTATTAGGATAATGTATAAGTATTTGATATCTTTTTTTGTTGCATGGAGAGTACTGAGGAAGGTTGTTTTGAAATTTAGATGTTAGACACAACAACAATATCAATAATGGAATTAACCATGAATTTATCATGTGACGAGAAATTGGCAATTCTTAGCTAATAAAACAGAGAGGAACATATTTTTTGAAACTTTTACTTACTATCGAGAGTGTCAAATAAGTTCAGAATTAGGGAAAAAAATATGAAGACGATCAATGTGGTGACCTGAACATTGTGTCATGATTGAAATGATGATATAGATGAAATTATTTTGCAAAAAAATTGATATATTTGTATTTGGTGTCATGCTCTGATTTATCAGAGGCATGTCGATATTGAGCATCAACAAATTCTATCAACAGTTTGGTTCTCTATCTAAAAATGAAAACTCATTATGGAAAAGTTGTGTGTTATCAGATATTAGATATTTATTTGGATCTAGGAATTTTCATGGGGTTTGGACATATGTGAATGGCATCGACATTTGAATCCCTTAACTTGGCCTGAGGGTTTATGCCAATTTGCATTAGCAAAAGGTTTCAGGCCCCAGTGGAAGAAATCCGAATAGTACAGGATCACATACGTGATGAAAATGAGGTGAAACATTTGATTATATTAACTTTAAAAAAATCATAATTCTTCTAGGATACTTACTATGCAGATGATTCATCTTGATATCTACTATCGAAATTCATCAATGTAGCTCTCTTCTTTTGACTTTTTCTGCATATTTGAGTTGATGTGTCTTCTCTTTTTCATATGGATAATGTGCCCCTATAATACTTTCTTGGTTATGTGGCTCATAACATAGTTACTAGATTCAACTTGGAAAAAGAACTCACTGAGGAAAAAGCGTCAATAGTTTGACTCGACTTGGGAAAAATTTGGCAAGTAACAAAAATTAAACAATTCAAATTTTTATATTAAAATAAGATATTTAATTTTTTATTCTGGTGAGATTTATTCTAGAGAGCCTTAAAGGATTTGTCGAAGGTTGAATATTGCTTTCCATCAGAGAAAATATCATTTCAAATAGAACAACACCTTTGAACTTCTCATTTCTGTAAACCATAGAACATTAAATGAAGCCATTCAATTCCTCAGAGAGAGTTGGGACTCACGGGCCAATAATTAGACATCATAATGTTTTTCTGAAAACACAGGGATGTGAAAAATAGAAATAAGCTAATAATAACTATTATTTATTAACTTGATTGGTCACTAACATGCATGATATTTATTACACATTAATACATAATATATCAAGGATCCTAATATATTATTGAGCGTCACTTATTCTAGAACCTCTTCTTAACACGAAATACAATTTTCTTAACTCCCCTCAATATAAAATCCATAGCAACTTACTCAGTAAATTAGAATAATTACAAAATTTGAACGACATTATTGTTCAGTATTCAATAATGCAACACTTCTTTGGTTCTTAATATCTAAACACTACATTCCGTTGTATGATGCAGGTTGTGTTGGTAAAGAAATGTATACAATGTCATATCAACCAAGTTTTGCATTGGGACATCAAAGGTAATTTCTTGATTTTATCAATCTTTCTATCTATCTTTCTTTCATTATGAGTTATGATTATTGAAAAAAATGTTTGAACATGGAATTTTATTCTTTAAATATGATATTATATGTCAATTGATAATAATTGGATTCTAAAGATTATGGATTTTTTCATGATAAGATCTTTCAGCAATGACCAAAATGGAAACCTGAACAATAGAGTAATCACATTGTGATATAGGTAAGGGAAATAAGACCTATTTTATGATCACAATCAATTTTGTCTATATTATGATTGCTTTCTAGTTTACAATTCAAAATCTAGATGGAACTTCTTTAGGGTGTTGATTTTGCATTCTAATATTATGTGTATCCCCCTGGAGCTTGCATTTATGGCTTCTTTGTTTCTTTATGTTAGAAACAGTAATATCACTACCATCGAGTATTCTTCTGACATGGAAGGTTTCACATTCATATTTAAATGGATGTTGTTCATAGTCCTTAGGAATTTATACCCATTTCCAACATCTGCACAATCACTATAGAGTAGATTCATATGCCTTGTCATGATTGTAGTTTGTTAAGTATATTCAATTCTATTCCTTCTCCAAGTGTTTCAAATAATGCCTAGTTTTCCAAAGAAAAAGATAAAAAAACAACCTCATCCTATACTCTATGGCCCCATGAATATGCGTATATCCAATGTTGTTGGGGATCATGTAGATCTCCCAGTGCAAGCATTGCAAAATCACCCTGGGAAGTGAGTAAACATTATGAATTGGAAACACAATATATCCTAACCATTTGTCATTGTGTATACTCATAAGCTTGATGGAATAAGGAACTTTTATCATCCCATGCTGAATAGGATCCATGTGAAGCACCAACTATTGGGTTGATCATCCTCTTTTGATTCTCCTTATTGCTCCACTTATACATGGATCTCGGATGATCATTATTATATACTATATCATTGGTATCCATGTTGGCATAGTCCCATCCAACAAAACCCAGTCGATAGGGGTTCCCACTCTGTCGACACTCAACTCATTGAGATCTCCCTAAGCACCGACCTAGACAGGTTTTACCCTATCCAGCAACACCCATAGAGAGGATGAAGTCTCACATGAGTTGTTCAAGGGAGGCATGACGAGACTGAGTTTCTGCAGAAAAGAAGAGGACTATGGGAATTGAAAATTCATCAACGTATTCATAAGATCTAACCAATTGTTTAATCATTCATGGAACCATTTGTCATCACTAGTCAACAAATCGCATCATTCATTCATAGTAGAAGCATCATATAATAGAAATAACCATATTGTTGCACAACATATCTACAAAGATAACATCATTCATAATCAATAAACATTGCATCATAGATCCATGTCTCACATACTCACCTTTGGACTGCCAGAAGAAAAATAAAAGATAGAAAAAGATAAAAGATAAAAATATTTCATATCAAACTCGTCTCTTCATATTACTTCTGCGCAATAAATCACATATCCAAAACATAAAACACTTTAATCCTTAGTCATGAATCAAGATAGCAAAGATTCATATTACAACCCTTGAGTATAACCAATAGATTCCTATAGATGCCTCTTATATTCACAATTATTCTTCTATTTATAGGCTTGTGCCTTTACATTCATGGTCCAATTCTAACTAACTCCTAAATAATTCTACCAACTAATGACCAATATCCACAAAATATGGGCAAAAATATGAAAAGTGATAGAAAATATTCAAAAAGTAGTATATCTTCCACTTTGCGCACTATCTTTGTCTTGCGCAGTGTCTTATAAGCTTGCACAACATCCTTAATGCTGTGCAACTAACTGATCCTCAACCCCTTTCCAACAGTCCACCAACACAGTCTCGTGGTTCGTCCACCAACCACATCAGGTGGACATGGTGTACTAAAAAACTGCTCATAGATAGTTGCGTGTCTCTCATTTAAAACTTGTCGAACCGTGCAATGTGTTGTGACTAACTTGTCGATGGTCAATTTCTTCTTAAATAAGCACACTACTTGCTCTTCTGACCACAATTCTTTCGTCTATATTCCACTACCTGGGTGGATAATTTATGCATAGAAACAGTCTGCAACTACAAATTATGAAGCCTACATGCCACATTGAAAGCCATTATAGCTCTCACAAACTTTTCATTGCTTGCATTCAGGCTCAACCCAGACTGCCTAAAGTCAATACCACTCCCTTTTCCTGCAGACTTTGTTAAGGGGGGTAAGAACTCGGGCCCTTTTCGAATTTTTCATGGGTTTCTTGGTCTATGCCCTAGATCGACTAAGAGATATATAGCCAAGGATGAACTTTCCAGGCACTTTCGTCTTGGACGAGCTAGCCAACATACTTGCAACTTCTTCTTCAATTTCCTATGGTGAAACATGCTCACTCAAAATCTCCCCTGTTTCAATGTTGTCCTGCATATCATGTCAAGTTTCCTTCCCTCTTACGAAACTGATACCTTGTCTGGTAAGAGCCATTGCCTTACGCACCCGAGCTTCCTTCAATGGCCCTTCTTATCACTTCTACAACTTCACATAGTTCAACTCCGCATAATGGTGTCCTCTCAGTGAGTGGGCTTGTGATTATAATAGAAGCTCAACTCAATTGTCTTCATTATAATATCAGGATCAATATTAGGACTAAATCATCCATTATGATCCAAATATGTTGTTGATTCTACCAACACACCGCTTGGATATGCTATCATTAGATGTGACATCGAAAAGTGTCATCGTTTACCTGATTTGACGGTCGTCATTGAGTACTAATGTGACATATGGTCACCATCTTATGGTTGGTGGGGTCTTTCTTTCTAACGACGCTACTGATTCTTCTTCTTGTGCGGCCATTTCCTCTTATGCAGTTGCTTCCTCTTACGCATCCACTTCCTCTTTCATATCCCCTTCCTCTTGCGCAACCACTTCCTCTTGCGTAACCACTTCCTCTTACGTAGCCACTTCCTCTTGTGCATCCACTTCCTCTTGCACTGCCAATTCCCCTTGCTCAGTCACTTCCTCTTACACAACCACTTCCTCTTGCTATCTATCCTTCCCTTTTATTGCTTAGTTTCTCAAGCAGTGCGCAGTCATGTCTGGTTAACTATATTAAATACTCCTCATTTATTTCTAATGTAATTATGTCATGACCCTATAGTTTTTGTGATAGATCTTCCTTACTATGCGACTGAATCCTATGCTTTGCGCAACCCCTTTCTTCTGGTGCTCCCTTCCTCTGGCTATTTAATCTTTCTATTTCTCTCTCTTTTTTCTTCATTGCCTTAAGCACTTTGTGACTCTGGCCATGTCCTATAGGGCTTCAGGAGGCTACCATTCACTAGTTTTGGTAGCACTGCTCCATATAATTGTTGTAATTGAATTAACAAGATATGGACCATGCCAATGCATATGTAACTTAGCTGGATGCTTCAAGAACTTGTTGTCATATAACAACACCAAATATCCTTGCTGAAACTGTTTTTCTTGACATGGTGATCATGCCAATCCTTATGTCAATCCTTCTAGACACGCTGATGAAACCCTATGATAAAGAGGTCTTCTTTGAGTTGTATTAACTATGCCACCCGCTCCTCTAGCATTGCTTCATCATCCATTCTCGTCGCAGTTGCAATGCACAGACTATGGACAGTGTATTCCATAGGCATGACTTCTTCTTACATGTATACCAATTTGAACGGTGTTTTCCCCATCAATTTCTTGCAGGTGGTGTGATATGCCCACAATACTACTGGAATATTCAAATCCTAGTCATCTTGATTAGTGTTACATACCTTTGTAAGTGCATGATCCAAGATATTGTTGAATGCTTCTACAGTCCCATTTGCCTATGAATGATATGGTGTACTTTTCTTATGCTGAATATGCAAATCCTTCATCAGCTCTCTTCCCATGTGGTTGATAAAATTGCTTCCTTGGTCGCTCATCAATATCCTTTGGCATCCAAACCACGTCACGATGTTGTCAAACAGAAATCTTGCGGTTGTCACAGCAGTACAATCCATGACTGGTGTAGTCTCCACCCACCTTGCCAAGTAATTTGTTGTTGTCATTATGTGTTGCACACCAGTTTGTTTCCCTGGTGGGTTGATTGGTCCCACAAAATACATAGCCCATTCATCAAAAGGTTTCAAATTTACCTAGGGTACCATCAGCATCTCATCTCATCGCGATGGTTTTCCAGTGCATTGACAGATATTGAAACTCTGCGCATAATCTGCCACATCATTATGTAAAGTGAGCCACCAGAGCCCTGCACAAAGTACATTTATTGTAGTAGCACGGCCCTCGTAGTGTCCCCCAACAACTCTCGCATGTGCTTCTACTAAGATTTTTCCTTGCTCTTGGGGTAGGACATAGGGCCACAAAATTTCATCTGGTCCCAGGTTATATAGGTGTCCGAAAATCTACTGGTAATCAAAATATTTAACCATCAACTAATTCTTTTGACTTGTTGAAAGTTCTTCTAGTGCGACCCCAATCTCCAAAAACTAGATTATTGAAGCATAATAGTCATCTGCCATGTCATCTCTGAATAGCTGTGCATCAGGAAGTCTGTCTTCAATATTAGTGGGATCCTTGCCTGTCTTTATTCTGATCAAATGATTAGGGACAACATTCAGTGACGTGGATTCACAATTATTTCAAAATCAAACTCCTGAAAGAGAAGTAGGCAGCGGCATATGTTCCCACCCAACATAGGATTATTGACCAGATACTTCAACGCAGAATGGTCAGTAAACATCTTGAAGTGACCTCCTAAAGAGTAATTCCTGAATTTTTGCAGTGCATAGACCATCACTAGACCTTCTCATTATGTGGTTATATAGTTCTTCTTAGCAAAGGAAAACTTTTGAATAGTGAAAGCGATTGGGTGATCCAGGTATCCTTCACCCGGCTACGTGAGCACTACTCCCAGTGCAAGAAAAGAGGCATCACCATGAACATGGAACTTTTTATTCCAATCTGGGAATACAAGTATTGGTGCCAAATCCATCTCGTCCTTTAGCGTGTGGAAGCTACCTTGACATTCTGGACTCTATACAAAGAAAACATCTTTCTTCAGTAGTTTCTCCATAGGGGAAGTAATCGCAACATATCCTCTAATGAATTTGCGATAATACCCAGTGTGCCCCAGTGTCACCCTAAGCATCCTCACATTTGTCGGTTGTGGAAAGCTCAAAATGAGCACTATCTTTGTAGGATCAACCAATAGTCCTTGTTTACACATGATTTGGCCCAATAGTATCCCAAATGGTGCACAAAAAATGCAATTATTGGAGTTTAGTGTGATTTGATGTTGTTGACACCTTTCTAGCATCAATCACAGGTTTTCCAAATGATCCTTGATTAGATCGTACACTGTCCAATCATCCATATATACCTGAAGGAACTTCTGAATGAAATATTTAAATGTTGCAACAACAACTCAAGAGAATACTATAGGCACATTATTCAACCCAAAAGGCATCATTGTGTATTGGAAGTAGCCCCATTCAGTGGCAAATGTCATCTTATTTCGATCTTCCTTTGCGATTCTTATCTTGTGATAACCAAAAAATCCATCTGTAAAAGAGTACATATCCTGAATTCCTACTCCTTTGAGTACTTTATCTGTGAATGGTGTTGGAAATGGGGCATGCATATAGGCATCGTTTAGTTTTCTTAAGTCGACACGGATCTGAAATTCACTAGGATTCTTGTCTTGGACCACCATAGGACTGATCCATTCTGATTCTTCCACTGGATCAATGATTCCATCATCCAACATCTGATTGATCTTAGCCTTGAATCTTTCTTTGTATCACAGATTCAAGCGACACTGCCTCTGTCTGACTGGTTTTGCATCTGGTTTTAACAGAATATTCATCTCTCCTAGATCACCCAGTATCCCCTTCATTCATGAGAACTTTGTTGGAAGGAGATCCTAGAATTCATGTAGCAGACCTGTGATCTTTTCCATGGTTTCTTCATCCCAGTAGTCCCCAACACTTTCAAATTTTGGGTTCTCCTCTATCCCAATGTTAATTTTTCTAATATTCAACGGCTGATTTATTGGATTAGTCGATATATCTAGTGCTGTGACATCCCTACTTCCTTCCGTCTCCAGAATATTGATATTCTATATGTCATCATAATCCTCAAGTTCACCAAACACATTATAGCATTCCATCATCGACTACATGTGGAAATGCACATGTGGGTCCATGGGATATACAACTGGTACAAATTTTAAAACCACATCCTGGATGATCTGAAGTGCATTGTTGATATCAGGATTAGCATCTGTGAAACTAAAGTTATGCGCAAATAAAATTGTCAGCTCTTCCCAAGTGGTTATTTATCTGAACAACTCTGTTGATACATACCAAGATTTTGGCATTTCATCCAAGGTGTGAATAAATGGATGGACCCATTCATCCTTTGGTCGTGATGCCCACAATGTTTGGCATTCCATCAAATGGTCGCTATGGTAATTCCATCCATCATACTCCCAGCATGATACACTTTTGTGTCACCAAAGAAAATTGTCATCAACCATAGACACTGCACCCATCCCATAATTTTCTTTTTATGAGTCGCCCACCAGTGGGTTGGAGTAGCCTTCAGTGCTTCCTCCATCGCCAACAATCACTGTGGTTTCGAGACATTTTCTTCAAATTCCCTTAAGAAATATGAAAGTTTAGGTATCCCTTCATACACTGGTAATTGTGCAATCTAAGTCATGACATGGCACAACGAATGCGTGATCAAACCACAATTCCTGAATGACACCTCATGCATGTGGTTTTACCAGTTTTCTAACACATCGTCAAAATCAGAGGACACAGAACTAGCGTTGCGCCAACTGATTTCACCGTCAGCAGTTGGGTGTGTGTAATCTTCATCCTTTACCAGTTCAATGTATCATCGTCCTTCGTTCGGGTCCATAGGCATGATGACTCTAACGTATTTTTTTTCAAATGTCATCATCCACTTCTTAAAGTTAATCACCTCCATACTATCATTATCCCATCCAATTCTCAATAGTGTGGGATATGAGCCTTCACCATTAAAAACTTCAATTACATCAAAATCAGCATAGGTATCCATACCTTCAACATCTACGACCAAGTTAGACACCCGTCTGATTGGTCGTACCTTATCCTGATTAGTCAAGCACAACTACACATGGGACCAACCCAATGTTGTCCTCCCCATCTTTTTCTAGGTTTTCTTTTTCAGAATATTTACATCTGAACCCAGATACAGAATGACTAAACCAACTTCATAGTCCCCAATCTGAATGTTCATGCGCATATCCTTACCCATCTTTTTCTTGTGTAAATATTTCACTATGGAATCCTTCTAATCCTTACCCGGGCGGTACAACAAAATTTCAATCTTGGCTAGGGCATCGGGATCTCTTGCCAGTGATAAAAAATTCTTAGAGAAGTGTTGCAAGGTACCATGCTGTTGCAATGTTCATGCCTCTAGTGAAGAGTCAAAATCAAAGGGAATCTCATAGACAGGTGTCTTACCAAGATTTCTTCCGATTGCATCCCAAGCTCCAAAAAATGTCTCCTTTTATATTGCGATATCAAATGATGCCTCTTCTGTCCATCTAATCAAATCTATGGGTGGGGCCCATCCTCTCCTGTTGGGGCTCCCGCACAGGTGACAATGACAATGTCAACATCCTCTTTTCTAAGCTCTGCTAAGATCATCTCGACTGTCAGCCCTTGATTCAAGTTCATCGACAGATTTTGAGTCAACGATGGATTTTGGTTCAACGATGGATTCATGGGTTGGTTCACGGTCTGATTCTAAAGTGGAGCTTGAGTCTGGGCCTAGTTTTGCAACTGCATTTGGATTTGTAGCCGATTCTCAGTCTGTAACTGGTTTTGATTCTACAACTAAGGAATGTTCTCACCCTTCCATATTGTGATTAGTTGTGGGAAGTTCTTGATAGTATGATCAATTGCAGTACAGTATGTACATGAACACTGCAAGTGTGGAAAATATCTTTGGTAATGTCCAATACCCCACAATTGTAACACTAGACAGATTCACGACCTCCTCCTCCTCCTCTTCCTCGAAATCCTCCCTGAAATCCTCCTTGATGCTTGTACTATAGTTGAGACATATGTTGTGGCCGGGGATTCGACTACCGCTGAACACAGTGCACAGATTGAACATACTGCGACTGTGGCTGAGGCATCACCATTTGAGTATATTGCAGTTGTAGTGAAAACTGTGGCTGTGGAGCAAACTTTGATTGTGGTTGCGATGTTATAAATTACATATGTGGTGGTGGTTTATAATGCAGGTACGGCTGTGGTTGTTGTACTGCATGATGATATTTTCCCTTCATAAAGTATGAATCATAGGTTCTTTCCTGAAGAAGATCATATGTATGACAGTCTTTATCTTCATGCCCCACCGATCAAAAAAATGAACAATATAGGTTGGTTGTCTTTGACACTACCTTTTGCATATAGCTACATTCTTCATGTCGATGTCCATATATTTGACATATGCGAAACCATGGTACTCTGCCGCAACTCAGTGGGTTTGGTGCCCCAGATAGCAGGCAATTCTAGAATTCAAGAAAAGTATCTTTAGTGTGTCCATCTGCATGACAACGAGTGCACCAAAGATCTTCATGGTTCTCTTTCCCTTTCTTAATGTCTTGCAACTACAGTGTCAAGTTCTCTAGCTATGCTTGAATTTGGTTCATACCATCTATATTCTACCCAACTAGTGAAGTTTCTAACTTCATTGCAATTTCTAGAGCCTTGCTATGTGTTGCGATATTCTATTGCATCAGGGGTTGTCAGATATGAGGTACTAAAGTTGTGATAAACCACTATTTATGTTGAACATTGCTCATATCAAAGCTGACTCGCACCATCAACATCTCAAATATTTGATAGAAGTCCGAAACAATCTCATTAGGGAACTTCTTAATCTATTTTAACTCAGTAATGTATTGCACCTCATATTTAGGTTTCTAAAATTCTTTGATCAGTCCACTCTGAACTTCATCCAATGTTTTTGTAGGGGTCCTCGTAGGAACCTATATAACTTTCATGTACCAATCTAGTGCACGACCCCACAGAGTAGTCGCCAATTGGCCTTTATTGACATCATCATACGTGGCATGTCTAATGGTCCATACTTCCTTGCAGAGTAACCAATATTGCTTGGAATCATAAGTCCTATTCCCATAAAAAAAAAGGTAAATTTGTGTTTTCACCTGCCATCGTGGTCCTTCTTCCTGCAGATGCTGACCTACTACTTGAATGATGTTGACACATTGGATAAGTTGATGTGGAATTTGTGTTTCTCCGTGAGTTTTAGGTAGTGCGTGGAGGCATTGGTATGTTGCTTCTAGGGTTTGATCTTACTACTGTCCTAGGTGTAGTCTGGGTCTGGTCGTTCTCTTCATCATTATAGGGTTTCTTCATCCTGTGTGGTTGTCCTTCATGTTTTTGCGTTTGGATCATAGTAGGACCTTCCCCTATCCTCTGCTTCTTCTCTTTTTGAAACCTTGCTCCTCCCCTCGTACCACCACTTTCTTCCTCGACTTCCCTCATAGTCTCATTGAAACTTGCACCCATATCCCCCTTATCTTTCCATTCATCTCCCCCCTTTAGTCACGGTATCCATCGCCTCTGCACATCAGATTTTTGCTACTCTAGGTACATCTTCAGTATACCCTTTTCATAGACAAGCACTTTAATTAACAATTCTAGAGACAATAAAAACCTACCTATGGGCCCATTGAAAAATTCCCTTTCTTCTTTGATGTAGGACTTGGCAGTTTCAACTGGAAACTTAGTGATATATCCTTCTAGGATACTGTCCAGCCAGACCTCAATAACTCACGACACTCTGTTGTTAGTTTCTTGCAACTCCTAGATCAATTTAGGGGTTCAGGATGTTGGTTCTCCTCCTTGGAAATTTATCTTCTTGTACATGAACTACACCAACCACTCATACAGTATGATGTAAAACTAACAGAAAAAATACTCATGAGTACCGTCGTGTATGTATCTCACCAACCACTTTTCTATCGTCAATACACGGTTATGATTTTCTGCTTCAACAAATCTCACATCTTCTTATCAAACCAATGTTCAATTGTTAGCTGCGTCGGATGCCACATCCAATCTTCAATTTCTAGTCACATCAGATGCCACATAACCCCCTCTTAGTTGCAACAAGGTCTTGGAAATAGAACCATTTATTGGCACAGTCCCAACCAAAAAAACCCATTCGACAGGGGTTCCCACTTTGTCGACACTCAAATCGTTGTGATCTCCCTAATCATTGGCCTAGACAGGTTTTACCCTTTCCAGAAACACCTATAGAGTAGATAAAGTTTCACCCAAGATGTTCAAGGGAGGGCTGACAGAACCAAGTTTCCACATAAAAGAAGAGGACTATAGGAATCGACAATTCATCAACTTATTCATCATATATAACTAGTTGTTTAATCATTCACGAAACCATTCGTCATCACTAGTCGAAAAATCATGTCATTCATTCATAGCAGAAGCATGATAGAACAAAAATAATGATACCTATTGCACAACAGATCTACAAAGACAACATCATTCATAAGAAGTAGACATTGCATCATAGATCCATGTCGGATATACTCACCATTGAATTGCAGGAACATAAATAAAACATAGAAAAAGATAGAAGATAACAATATTTTAGATCAACCTCATCTCTTCATATTACTTTTGCGCAATAAATCACAGATCCAAAATAGATAGCACTTTAATCCTCAACCAGGAATCAATATAGAAAAGATTCAGATTAGAACCCTTGATTCTAACGAATAGATTCCCATAGATGCCTCTTACATTCACAATTCTTGTTTTTTGTATAGGCTTACACCTTTAGATTCATGGTCCACTTCTAACTAACTCCTAACTAATTCTACCAACTAATGACCAATATCCACAAAATATGGTCAAAAATACAAAAAGTGACACAAAATATTCAAAACGTAGTCTATCTTCCTCCTTGCGCACTATCTTTGTCTTGTGTAGTGTCTTTTGAGGTTATGTAGCATCTGTGATGTTGCGTAATTAACTGATCCTCAACCCCTTGCCAACAATCCACACTAAGATAATTGTTGTTGATAGGTATCATATAGTGGTACACTTATGGTTGTTAGGTAATAATGATTTTTGCAATCCCATTCAGCCAATTTCTTGACTTTTTTTTCAAAATTCCTATATAAGGTTTACGGATTTCATAACCTGCTTGATCATATATAGTGAGCTTCTACAATCTATCATCCTTTTCCTACCATTAGATAGTCAAAGTTCTGATTGATCCTTTTTACCATTATAGAGGACTTTGTAAGTTAGGTAGGTGGTTTGATTCCTCCAATCCCTAATGATATTATAATATCGGTTAAAAAAAGAAAAAGTAGTAACCAAAAAATAAGAGATAAGTGACCAAACAAAATGACCAAAATTCGTATATAAAATTACGAAAAATGACTAAATTACTGACCAAAAAATGAGAGATGTGAATCTAAGTGTTAAAAAGGATGCAACACGTGGAGATGCTAATGATGAAGCCAAACATGGCATTGATATGGTAGAAAAATAAGACATGAAACTACGCATTAAAAAGGATGCAACACATGGTGCTAATGATGAAGCCAAACATGGCGTTGATATGGTAGAAAAATAAGACATTACTTTGGGTGCAAAACATGGTGCTACATAGGAAGAAAAATATGTTGCAACAATAGAAGAAATATTTGGTGTCATTTTGGTAGCAAAACACGATCCAAAAAAGGAAGCAAAAATTGGTACAAATTTGGAAGCGAAAATTGACACATATTTGAAAGTAAAACATGGTGCAAGATAGGATGCTAAAGTGGTAGAAAAAATGGATGAAATATTGGATGCTAAACATGGTGCTATCAATGGTGCAAATATGGCGCTAATGGGGACATCATTTAATAAGAAAATGTAGACACTTTCTAGGAAGAAAAATAGGATGTTATTTAGGAAGCAAACCTCGACATTGTTTAGGAAGCAAAGTTGGACGCTATTCTAGAAGAAAAAAAATAGACGCTATTTTGGACGTCCTAAAGGATGCTATCTGGGAAGTAAAAACAAACATGAGTTCCTAAGGTACTTTTGTCTCCTAGTTACAACTAAATATTTATCCTTTCAAAGAAAATAAGCATGAATTACTAAGGCATAAATCATTATTACTTATTTCAATAATTCTTGATTCTATTCATAATTATGAACTTTATCTTTCATCTGTGCTAATTTGTCATTGGTTGATAAGAAAGGTTCATAATCTCTAGGTTTCCCAAGTGTAACAGCTCGCTGGATTTGGAGATGGATAGCTCCTAGCATCAGTTGTCATTTGATGATCCAATCCAAGTTGTTGATTTAGAGAATATTGGATGTCAGTCCACACATCTAGCTGAAACTGCCCAAGTATCTCTCGTCATTAGCTGGAACACGATTAGACCTATGAAAAGTTCAAATTTAAACCTCATTCATCATTGTGAACTGATCTTATAAAATGTAAGAATAACTGTAACAGTTCTCGTTTATTTTGGCAGCTTGAAGATCGTAGATCTTTATGGCTACCTGATATTGATGTAACTGAACTGTTTCATGTTTTGTATAAGTATGGAAAGGCAATTGGAGCCAGGGGTTGGAATTTTGATAGAGAAATAGCAAAGGATACTGTAACTGTATTTGGACCATTTTTAATAAAAGGAGAGGCAATTCTCAATATTTTTTGTTGTAGATTTTGTTAACCATTCCATAGCATCTATGTTCGAAGGCCATGGCTCGCCTTCTTACAGACTTGCTAGTAGTAGTGAATGTTTTAGTTTAAGATATTTCTATTTAGTGTGGGATTACAGTGTGATACATTTATAGATAGCTACGACAATTTTCATTAATTTTAGAATAATCAACCCATAGATACCTACCTTAGACATTAATTTTAATTATTTTTGTCTTATTACCTAGTTTCCTAGATTCCATTCTATGCTAATTTCCTTCTACAAGTCCTAGAAGTCAACACATGATAAAATTGAGTCATGGAGCGCTTGGGAAACATATTGGAAACCCAATTTAGCATGTCTATTTTATTCCAGATCCTCCAAAATGCATATCCACTTTTTCTGAAAAGCTTCCTTGTTTTCTTCTAATTTAAGGCAAAAGGAAAAGCTAGACTAGGTGTAGTTGACTTGTTTTTTTCCCACATCATCCTCTCTCCTTTTATCCAAATAAAACCATGTATGAGTTATCTTTCCATCCCTATTTATATTTCCCACTTGACTTGGCAAATTCATGAGCATCTTCATAGATTTGGAAACTACTTTATGCACCTATGGGGGATTTGACTAGATTTAGTAAGCCTACTTTTTGACTATTTCGAATGGCATATTTATTCATTTTATTATCTCATGTAATGATATATTTCAGAAGCCTATTACTTCACAAGGTTGGATATTGTACACTCATTGAATACATATTAGCATTATGCTCCAATTTCAGTCTCCTTTGGTGTGAATTTTGCATGTTTGATTAGCAATTTTCTGAGTGTAATTGTTCTATCTCTTGGGTTCAATTTCCACATGGTATTAGATCCTTTGTATATCAATTTATCTCCTTCCTTATTTCTATTTCATGCTTGATATCTTGATTGCAAGTGCATTCTGTTGATTGGAGGGTATGGTTTCTGAACTATGGACCAATCTCAGAATATCATCTTAACTCCATTCAAGTAATTTGAGTGGAAAGCTGAGATGGAGATATTGTTGAGAGAAAAAGGTCTCTACAGGGTGACTATGGAAACTAAGGCAAAGCCCAATGCAGCTGCAGAGAAAATTAAATGGCACAATAGGAGGGATGAGGCCTATGGTCTTTTGTGTTTGAGCATTTCAAGAGACCTCATCTTCCATATTGATGGATTGACATCACCTAATGAAGTGTGGGAGAATATAGAAGAGATTTTTGGAAATACAAATGAGATGAGAGGACATCAAATCAAGAATGATCTTATCTCCTTGAGTCCCAGTAGCTTCAAATAATTGTAACTCTACTTTCCCAAGTTTAAGGCCCTCGTTTTGAAGTCGAAATAGTGTGGGATTAAAAAGAAGGAAGAGAAACTATTTGTTTCCATACTCTCTAAGATTGTTCTTGACTATTCAGTGTTTGTTTCTACCTTCCATGCCACCAAGTTGACAGCTCGATCCTGGAAGATTCCTAAACTTGCAAATTTCATGGAATCCCTCACACAAGAGCAAGATAAGTTGGTGAGAATGGGCACCATCAAACCTTCCAAAGAACAAGCTTTCGTTGATGGAGATTCAATGCTATTTTTAGGAATATTGCACCTTCTATGGACATAAGTTGTTCCTCTGGTTTGAATGGTTCAGATCTAGAACAAATGAGTGAACGACAAAGGATGAAGACCTTCCCTGAATGATGTAAACACCTGGAATAATGCTTTGATGACGAACCTCTGTACCTGCAAAACATGTCAAACAAACAAGAACATCAAAGCTATGAGAACATTATTCACACATCCATACTAGTGACTAAGGAATCCAGTAACACATACATCTGTGATCAATACAACAGATATGTGGGATGGAAATCAACTTTGCATTAAGAAATGAATGAAGAATCTTACAACCATTGCCTTAGTGTTGAAAAACTCCTACACAAGACAAACAGCTCATCCCCGATAGCTCCAACTTGCTCTCTTGTGATCTACAATGGATTTGGATAGATAGTCAATTCAACAGCATAACATTACCATTCAGTTCTCTCCCTCAACAATGGGACATGAGCTTGGATTTATAGGGCTCAATGGATAAGGATAGTTGAGACAATTGTGGGTGAGGTGGCTCTAAGAACCTACCAAGATGGATCTCGACTCCAACTAACCTAGATTGATAGGGATAAGGGAGGACACGAGGCTCATGTTCTAGAAGCCTTGAGAATCCTCTTTTTTCCAATTTTACCAAGGCAACTGCTTATGTTCCTTTATGACAGAGCGGTGAAGGGTAAGAACCGCTTGAAGTACAAAGCATATACGCGGTGGCACTTCTTTTCTATAACAGGACTCAAGTAGTGCTGAACAAGGTAGCGCTTATCAGATAAAGGGAAAGTGCGGTGCTAGGTTTTTTCATGTAGAATTGATAGCCAGAGCATGGTTCCAATCCAAGTTTTGAATTTAGGGAAAACATAGGTGTTAAGGATCTCATCACATGTTGGTGATATGATTTAGGCGTAACAAAATTCCCCCCAAAGCATGAGGCTTAGAGAGGTACGATAAGTAAGATATTTGAAAGAACAAGTTGTCACTTTGAGGTAAGAGTCAGCTCGATTGGAGAGTGTCATTGAGTAGGCATCTGCAATACATCAATAATTTTGACTCATAGGGAAATGTAACAAACTCATGGCTGCAGACCAATACAAGGCATGTCCATGAGAGGAATAAACAACCGTGGCTACTAGAATACAGCATAGATCCATGTGATAGAGGACTCAAACTTGGACATAGCTACCAAACATACAATGTAGATCTATGTCATATAGATGCAAATTTGAGCATAGTTAAGACCATACAAATGTGGATCCATGCTTGATATACAAAACTCCATCGAAACCTAGGGAAATCAATGAGTGCTAAACAAGTACCTAGGGTCTTCGTCTCGTCTTTCACAAAGTACAATTCTATCCATGTGATTACAATGTTCTAAAGTCGAACATGGTAGAAACCACTTGATTACTAGCTAATGATGTGAACCATTAACAAGTGTGAGGGAGATCACCATAGATGTCAATGATTCCCAATGTATCCTAGTAAAATATACTGAGTGTGAATAGATGTCTTGATGTTGAACACCCATTCGATTCTATCGATCAAACGTCAATGATGTGAACCTATGTCAAGAGCGAGAGAATTTATCATTGAGGCATACAGATCTCAAGGTACTAAATTTGTTTCTAATACTATTTCCCAGATGCTGAGCTGATATCGATAGGAATAGTCTCGTCAAAGGAGGGCCATGATGAATCCCACAGTTACGACACGAAACTCTGAACAAAGTTCTGGACTGATGTGAATGAGGTAACCATAAGACTGAGTCAAAAGTACTGACACGGTGATTTTTTTGACTATAGAGGTAAACTTCTTCAACTTCCCATTGAACATCGGGCGGCACGACAAAAGACTTGGTAGCATGACTAGACCAAACAAACACACAATGCGATGGTGGAAAATGCATTCTTTTGAAAGACTCAAAGAAGTGACATGACTCATGATAGTGGATCGTCATGGAAATCAGTTGAATTCCCAATTGACTGAAATGATATGCAGACAAGTGCCATGTTCAATGGTAACGACAAACTGCCATTTATTTGCAAAATTATTCCCTTCCCATAATTTCTCCCTCATGGTTGATGAGTTCCTCTTTTCATTTTTTCAAGTTCAAAGAGGGTAACAAACACTCATTGTAGCTCATCTGAAGACACGTCCAAACTCATATGTTTGACGAACCTAAGAGAGGAGGGGTTCGTTCCCAAAAGAGGGTCTCTCAATGTTTAATTTAATGAGTCCAATGAAAGTTAACTCGGTATCATTCATGTTTACAGAGTTTGAATGACCATGGAAGAAGACTACACAGGGTCCCTTTTTGTAAAATAGTTCATCTGAACTGAAAAGTGATAACCTACCATCTGATGAACGACTCTTCAAGTGATTTAATGAGTGTGAAGAAGGCAATATCACTCGACAATGTTTTCATTTTTAAGGATCCCGAAAAGATTTTAAAGAAGACTCCACTAGGTCTCTTTTCACGATGAGGGATTTTACAAGTCTGAAAAGAATAAAAAAAGGACTTGGACCTTTAATGCTAAGTTTGGAGAGCATGAACAAAGTGTTGCAATAAATTCTCAAATACTTTTTTTGTTTTATGGTAGTACGAAAAAGTAAAAAACAAACTCCCAAAACTTTTATTGCTACCACTTTTTATCCTGCAATGACTTAAAAACAACAGTTAAATTCTCCAATAAATGACATTAAAAGATCATGAATGATAGATTTTAAAAACTATGACATGCCAAAACCTAGAATGTTTATAAAAGTTATGTAAATAGTAAAAAACAAAACATTTTACCATTTAGCAATAGTGGAGAGCCTTTGGAGCAGTTTCTTGGTCATATTTTCAGCTGGTGATTCCGGGAGCATCTACTGTCAGATTTGCACACTGTCAGTTCCAGGTAAAAGATTGAACCTTGCTATTTCATTTTATGCTTTCCTTTTTTATTTTTGGGGATGTTTTGGGCTATTTGAGCGAGCCCTAAAACCATGAATGCAGGCACCGCTCTTATCCTTTGTGGGATAAGTGTTACCTCGCAGGAACAGCGCTTAGAATACTTCACACAGGCGGTGCCAGCCGTGGGTAAATAAAAATACATGTACAAGCCAAAATTGATGATTTTTTATGATTTCAATGGTTGATGATGTTTCAGATTGGCCTTGTGATGGTTTTTGATAGGTTCCCATCTATAAAAAATGGTAATTTGGAAAGAGAGGCAACATCACAATGATGATGCATTTGTCGAATGAAACACGAGTTGTATAGCCATGTTGAGAGACTGTGGTATTCTAAATTTTTTTCACACACCCAACATGGTGTCACATGAGCACTTATTAGATCATATTCTTTGTATGTGAAATACGGAGCAATAGTATTTTGAGGTGGATGCTCATGTATTGACAATTGAAGTAGAATATATCTACTTCCTGACAGGCCTATCTAGACAGGGTGCTCCCATCTCTTTGACTGGTTCCCATGGAGGGGACGTCACCACCCAGGAACTGATAAACTACCATTGTATTCCTGGGACCAGAACATCAGGGAAGAAAATTCCCATAAAAGCAGTGGTGGATGGCCCTCTAAGGACAATTTTATTTACCATGCATAGAGTGGCAGGGATCCAAGGGGTACATCATGCATCTATAGTGCATATTCTCTACAGTATAGAGGCCATATCACCCACAGTCTTCAACTAGGTGGAGGCTCTATTACTGGTTTTCAAGGATCAACTGACCAAGTGTCGGCAGGGGGATCTGAAACAGTTCGGTTTTGGTTCCATTTTAGCATGTTTCGTTTTTGAACGGGTGCCCCAAATGAGACCCCAGATAGTGTTTACAGATTTGACGGTGAGAGACCCTCACATGCTGAGGTGGGTCTAGATCATGGCCCACACAAGAGCGGGTAGAGGCAAGGAGAAGTTTGGAGACCCATTTTCTCGATGGCTGAGAGATCAAATCCTCATGGTTGAGGACTATGCATATGTGGGCACTAACTTTGGTGCTGACCTTGATCTTCCACTTCCACCTGGTGGACAATGGGGTGATATCGATAAGAAACAAAAACCCTAAAATGGCAATTATGTTTTTATGTTTTGATGTTTTATATTTTTTATGTGTAGTAACGAGACTTAAAATGTATTCATGCAGATGTTGGAGCATCACGACCTGGGGGATCCTCCCCACTAGAAAGGCGAGTTGGAGCTCATTTTGTACCACAGGGAAATGATGTGATAGGGGAGCTAGAGGAGAACCTTGAGAGGTTAACTCTAGACATCCCAAATGCCTCAATCGAGGACCTCCCACTGAGGTACCAGAGGCCCACTATGGGAGTACTGGGTAGTTTTAGCAGACTCCTATGTTGAGTAGCCCAGGCGGTCATGTGTTACCACGAGAATCACTAGATGATAGGTTGCATGATGTATTTACTAAAAGATGATAGATAGCTTCAGGATTTTTGTATGATGATTTTTTACCTGAAAGCCTGAGCACTTCAGATGAGGTCTCGTGACCTATTGTTTTGTAAAACATGTTTATATATATATAGTGAATGTATTTATATGAGTTTATGTGTCTTTTACAGTTTATTTACAGTGAACCATGTTTGATTTTCATGTCATGAATGGGAAATATGCCAGTCTAGGATGTAATTTTCCAATGAGTCAACAACTGCATTATCTTCACTAGGGATATGCCTATAGGTAATAGCTTCAAATGACCTCCCCAATAAACATACCCTCCAGGTGAGATGGAGAAGCACGGGATTCCTAATGGTATAAACATGGTTTAAATGAAAAACCACTAGTTGTGAGTCCATCAAAAATATCAAGTTACAAACATCTTGGGAGGCAGCTTCAGTCAGAATACCTATGATTGCTTGATACTCAGCAATATTGTTGGTAGTGGGACCAATACAAACCACTCCTGAACTAACCAAATCGTAAGCTAGGGAATAGATAACCCAAGTAGCTGAGGCAAGATTCAAGGTGTGGTGGCAAGCACCATCAACAAAGCCATATAAATCCATCTTCTCTGCACAGCCAAAACATGGTATAAATAGATACGGAAACTAAACTCAAAACCATATTGAAAATACTTAAGCACACTAAAATTCAAGCAATATACATATATACAAGGTACTATACAAGAAAGATATAGGGATAGTACCTCTTCAGGTACAACCAATTGTAAGGTTGTCCTAAGGGGATTCCATCATAGTCCATGAGCTCGTAGGCCCCTTTCTCTAGAACTTTGGAAATAACGAAAGGACCATACCACATGGATTCGAACTTCCCTTTCCCTAGTTTGTCATATCTCTGATCATAGGTCAAAACTAGGTCACCTTCGTTAAAGGAACGAGCTTGGAAAGACTTGTCATATTGCGCCTTGATGCATTTCTTATGTGCCTCATTGGCTAAGGAAGAATCTCTTCGATTTTCGTCAAGGTTGTTCAAGTAGAGAAATATTTCTTGTTCTGTAGAAGTGTCTGGGAGAAGTTCGACAGTAATTTTCAAGGATAGAATCCGATATTGAATAGGAAAGATAGCTTCTAGTCCATAGACAAGCTGGAAGGGTGTAAAACCAGTAGTTGTTTTTACCAAAGTCCTGTAAGCCTAAAGGGAAGAGAAAAGAATATGGTGCTAGTTGGATTTATGGCCTCCAACCATCCGACGCAGCATTGTTTTCAAAACTTTGTTAATGGCTTCAACTTGACCATTAGCTTATGGATAATAGGGCGTTCAGTTTTCATGATGAAAACCTAGCTTGTCACTTAATTCCTCCATCATTTGATTATGGAAATGTGATCCATGATCAGTCACTATGGAATACGGGACTCCGAATCTTGCTATCACATGATTGAACAAGAAGATAGCTGTAGAATTACCGTCCTCTGCACATGTAGGCATGGCCTCAGCCCATTTTGTAAAATAATCAATGACTACGATGATGTAACCATGCCCCCCAGCTAAGGTAGGATTACAATGCATGTAATCAATCCCCCATTTGGCGAAAGGGCCAATGAAAATGACGGGGTGTAGCGAAGTAGGGTCGGTGCACTTTTTCAGATAGAAATGTTGACAGGGTGGGCATTTCTTAATAGGCTCATGAGAATATTTAAAGATTTAAGGCCAGAAATAGTCAGCGCAAAGGATTTTCTGGGCTATAGCCATCCCAGATAGATGACCGCCACATGCTCCAGAGTGGAAATCATTCAAAACTTATTCAACTTCCTCATGGGTAAGGCATCGCTGGAGAACGGAATCGATACCATGTCTATACTGTTGGAGACATCTACCATCATACACACTCTTTCGGTCAAATTGGCCTAGTTAAACCACTATCCTAAGTTTATCTGACATTAGTGGAGCATTAATTTCCATCATCCAGTCACACCCATGCCTACCTACAGTCAAGGAGGCTAACTAAGCCTTCTCCTATAGTCAAGGAGGCTAACTAAGCCTTCTCCTATAGTCAAGGAGGCTAACTGGAGCACTCCAGGGGTGATCTGAGTGATATTAATGCACCTAATTGCTAATGGGTGGTTACAATCAGTTCAACTAGTTACTTACAGTCAGTTAAGGTGCCTCCATTCATTAAATATATTATTTAATGATTATTTATTATTATTTAATGAACTGGAGTCAACAAGGCACCTCCACCAACTTCTGATGGTCAGTTCAGCTTCAGTTAACTTCATCAGGGTTCATTGGAGTCATGCAGGACTAGCACTTGATGGTTGGATTGCTATGACATGTGTTTGATCTCCTTCAGTTGAGATTCAGTCATTTATTGCACTCCGACTTCAGTTAGGGTTTGGTGAGTCAATTAGGGTTTTAGTCAAGTGGTTAACTAAGTGAGATTGCATGGAAAAGAGTCAGTTAAGATAGACTCACTCATTGAATTCGAATTGTCCCTTAGGTATTCAAATTCTTCATGGAGTTAAGCCATTGCTCTACATGGATATTGTAACCCTTTATTGTTTATTGAATATACAGAGAGGAAAGCATTCTGGTTCCAGTTATTTTCCAATTCATGAGTATTTGTTAATAATTCTTTGATGATTTTGATTCCTAGTTCCTAGATCATGTGCAAGAATTAATATGGTATCAGAGCTTACGGAGGGATGAAGATCAATCTCTCAAAAAAAATATTTTTGACAGATTTCTTGATGGAAAGTGAGCAATAGCTCAAAAATCCAGCACTGCACCAGAAGCCAAGGCTTACCACTCAATATCCCAAGTAAAGAACTTGTTGATCAAGCTTGCTTGATTGACTATGCTAGGTGTGATGAAATCCTAAAATGTGCAGGATGTTCGACCTTACGATGCATTTTTTGTTTTGATTTGCAGGTTTTATCAGGTACAACTTCGAATGGACTCATGAATCCCTCTTCTCACCCCATTCACAAGCTATTCAGAATGGAAGTTGAAGATGATTGCCTCTCTGAAGAGATGAGGTCTCTATGAGGTGTCTATTGGAATTGGAAGAGAGACTTATGAGAATGAGAATGACTGGCTAAATGACAGTGATAGAGATTTTGGAGCAATATTTTTGGCCCTTGATGATAGCTTGTACTACCTTACTTGTTCTGCTGAACACCCAAAGAATTTTTGGCCAATATTGGATAAAACCTTTGGCAAGCACAATGAGGATCATAATAGTACTTTGGAGATCACAGCCAGCACCACAAGAGTTCTTCACTCAAAATTCTCAGCCTCTACTCTCTCTGATGAAGTTGTTCGAGATGAAGATGAAGCAGAATCTTCTACACATTCAATTCGAATTGAAGAAAGTATCCATGAAGTGACTCCTTCTCCTGATGCTCCAGAAGTTCATGAGATCCCTGATATCTCATCTTCTCATATTTCTGGAATGGAAGAAGACTTATGAATCTCTGATATTGAAGAAAAATACTGCTGCACTTCCATGCAAACATTCACCGGTGATTTTCCTTTGAATTCTGTGATAAATTTACCAGTAATTGCTTCCGAAAGTGAAGAGAAATTTGATTTTTCTCCCTCTAATGTTGCTGCTGGTGTGTAAATATGTAAAAAATTGGATATTTTGGAATAAATATCAGATTATAAGAGTGAAACATTCGCTCCCCATGATCTAGATCTTCCAGCAAATTCCTGCAGGATTGCATGCACCGAAATTCATAATTTTGAAGAAGAAGAACACTGTGCATCCACCGTCTCGGTTGACCATAATTTTGGATCTGATATGAACCTTATTGGATCTGGTATGATATTATTTGGATCTGATCTAATATTTCTTGTTTCAAAACTTCAGGTTCATAAACCTTCAGTACTGCTTGTAGCTGTTCTCATCAATGGTGTGAAGAAACAAGTACCGCAAGTCTCCTACAAAACTGCTGCTGGGGATTTGATTTCATTTCATAGTTTTGGATCTGTTGTGAACTTATTTAGATCTGATTTACATTCTGATCTGATATTATTTGGTTCATATTTTAAAATCCAAGAGCTTTCAGCCATGCTTGTAGCTGCTCTCACCAATTCCGGTGTGAAAAATCAAGTACCGCAATTCTTCTTCAAATTTGCTGCTAGGGATTTGGTGTTAGTTTCCTCTTATGAGGTTGCTGATATTTTATTTTGTGATTCATTAGCTATTTTAGAATCTATATCATATTATGGAGCTCAAGAATTCTCTCTCCAGATTCCTAGGGATTCTCTACCTTTGGTCACAAGCTCATCTCCTCACAGAACTAGAAAAGAGGAAGACATTCTGCATCCGCTTGGACACTTGCTCCTAAACATTGGGGATGATTTTACCAATCATGGTTTTCTATTAAAGGCTGCAACATAATAGTTTCTTGAGTGTTCCACACATGGTTTGAATCCTCAAGAACCTTTTCTCTCTCTTAAGATGATTTCAGTTGCTCTACATGGGTCCAGTTTTCATCGTGCAGCTACTTATATTTCTGATTCAGTTGAGTGCATTGTTTTTCTTCCAAAGTGGAAGATTCCTCTAGACATATTCATTTATTTTGGATTCATAGGTTCACATGAACAGTCTCAGGATGCTACTGCATAGAAGAACCAAATTCTTGATTTACTGCTTAGTTTGAGGGGGGGTATTTTTCCCACGAGGTTTTCCACGTTTCCTTGCTTATATTAAGCAGTTAATTTATTGTACAGGGTGACCTATGGCCTTAGTTTCCAGGGCCCTAGCATTTTATTCATCTATGTTTTCTAACTCTTCCTGAGTATAGCTTAAGGGGGGGTGTTGGAGACATCTACCATCATACACACTCTTTCAGTCAAATTGGCCTAGTTAAACCACTATCCTAAGTTTAATTGACATCAGTGGAGCATTAATTACCATCATCCAGTCACACCCACACCTACCTACAGTCAAGGAGGATAACTAAGCCTTATCCTACAGTCAAGGAGGATAACTGGAGCACTCCGGGGGTGATCTGAGTGATATTAATGCACCTAATTGCTAACTGGTGGTTACAATCAGTTCAACCAGTCAGTTACAATCAGTTAAGGTGCCTCCATTCATTAAATATATTATTTAATGATTATTTATTATTATTTAATGAACTGGAGTCAACAAGGCGCCTCCACCAACTTCTGATGGTCAGTTCATCTTTAGTTAACTTCATCAGGGTTCATTGGAGTCATGCAGGACTAGCACTTGATGGTTGGATTGCTATGACATGTGTTTGATCTCCTTCAGTTGAGATTCAGTCATTTATTGCACTCCAACTTCAGTTAGGGTTTGGTGAGTCAATTAGGGTTTTAGTCAAGTGGTTAACTGAGTGAGATTGCATGGCAAACAGTCTGTTAAGCTAGACTCACTCATTGAATTCGAATTGTCCCTTAGGTATTCGAATTCTTCATGGATTTAAGCCATTGCTCTGCATAGATATTGTAACCCTTTATTGTTTATTGAATATACAGAGAGGAAACCATTCTGGTTCCATTTATTTTCCAATTCATGAGTATTTGTTAATAATTCTTTGATGATTTTGATTCCTAGTTCTTAGATCATGTGCAAGAATTAATATGGTATCAAAGATTACGGCGGGATGAAGATCAATCTCTCAAAAACAAGATTTTTGACAGATTCATCGATGGAAAGTGAGCAATAGCTCAAAAATCCAGCACTGCACCAGAAGCCAAGGCTTACCACTCAATATCCCAAGTAAAGAACTTGTTGACAAACTTGCTTGATTGACTATGCTGGGTGTGATGAAATCCTAAAATGTGCAGGCTGTCCGACCTTACAGTGCCTTTTTTATTTTATTTGCAGGTTTTATTAGGTACAACTTCGAATGGACTCATGAATCCCTCTTCTCACCCCATTCACAAGCTATTTGGAATGGAAGTTGAAGATGATTGCCTCTCTGAAGAGACGAGGTCTCTATGAGGTGTCTATTGGAATTGGAAGAGAGACTTATGAGAATGAGAATGACTAGCTAAATGACGGTGACAGAGCTTTTGGAGCAATATGTTTGGCCCTTGATGATAGCTTGTACTACCTTACTTGTTTTGCTGAATACCCAAAGAATTTTTGGCCAATATTGGATAGAACCTTTGGCAAGCACAATGAGGATCATAATAGTACTTTGGAGATCACATCCAGCACCACAAGAGTTCTTCACTCAAAATTCTCATCCTCTACTCTCTCTGATGAAGTTGTTCAAGATGAAGATGAAGCAGAATCTTCTACACATTCAATTCGAATTGAAGAAAGTCTCCATGAAGTGACTCCTTCTCCTGATGCTCCAGAAGTTCATGAGATATCTGATATCTCATATTCTCATATTGCTGAAATGGAAGAAGAAATACGAATCTCTGATATTGAAGAAAAATACTGCTGCACTTCCATGCAAACATTCACCGGTGATTTTCCTTTGAATTCTGTGATAAATTTACCAGTAATTGCTTTGGAAAGTGAAGAGAAATTTGATTTTTCTCCCTCTAATGTTGCTGCTGGTGTGAAAATATGTAAAAACTTGGATATTTTGGAAGAAATATCAGATTATAAGAGTGAAACATTCGCTCCCCATGATCTAGATCTTCCAGCAAATTCCTGCAGGATTGCATGCACCAAAATTCAGAATTTTGAAGAAGAAGAACACTGTGCATCCATCGTCTCGATTGACCATAATTTTGGATCTGATATGAACCTTATTGGATCTGATATGATATTATTTTCATCTGATCTGATATTTCTAGGTTCAAAATTCCAGGTTCATAGACCTTCAGTACTGCTTGTAGCTGTTCTCATCAATGGTGTGAAGAAACAAGTACCGCAAGTCTCCTACAAAACTGCTGCTGGGGATTTGATTTCATTTCATAGTTTTGGATCTGTTGTGAACTTATTTAGATCTGATTTAAATTCTTATCTGATATTTTTTGGTTCATATTTTAAAATCCAAGAGCTTTCAGCCATGCTTGTAGCTGCTCTCACCAATTCCGGTGTGAAAAATCAAGTACCGCAATTATTCTTCAAATTTGCTGCTGGGGATTTGGTGTTAGTTTCCTCTTATGAGGTTGCTGATATTTTATTTTGTGATTCATTAGCTATTTAAGAATATATATCATATTATGGAGCTCAAGCATTCGCTCTCCAGATTCCCAGGGATTCTCTACCTTTGGTCACAAGCTCATCTCCTCACAGAACTAGTAAAGAGGAAGACATTCTGCATCCGCTTGGACACTTGCTCCTAAAAATTGGGGATGATTTTACCAATATTGGTTTGCTATTCAGGGCTGCAACATATCATTTTATTGAGTGTTCCACACATGGTTTGAATCCTCAAGAACCTTTGCTCTCTCTTCAGATGATTTCAGTTGCTCTACATGGGTCCAGTTTTGACCGTGCAGCTACTTATATTTTTGATTCAGTTGAGTGCATTGTTTTTCTTCCAAAGTGGAAGACTCATCCATACATATTCATTTAGTTTGGATTCATAGGTTCACATGCACAGTCTCAGGATGCTGCTGCATAGAAGAACCAAATTCTTGATTTACTGCTTAGTTTGAGGGGGGGTATTTTTCCCATGAGGTTTTCCACGTTTCCTTGCTTATATTAAGCAGTTAACTTATTGTACAGGGTGACCTATGGCCTTAGTTTCCAGGGCCCTAGAATTTTATTCATCTATGTTTTCTAACTCTTCCTGATTATAGCTTAAGGGGGGGTGTTGGAGACATCTACCATCATACACACTCTTTCAGTCAAATTGGCCTAGTTAAACCACTATCCTAAGTTTAATTGACATCAGTGGAGCATTAATTGCCATCGTCCAGTCCCACCCATGCCTACCTACAGTCAAGGAGGATAACTAAGCCTTATCCTATAGTCAAGGAGGCTAAATGGAGCACTCCGGGGGTGATCTGAGTGATATTAATGCACCTAATTGCTAACTGGTGGTTACAATCAGTTCAACCAGTCAGTTACAGTCAATTAAGGAACCTCCATTCATTAAATATATTATTTAATGATTATTTATTATTATTTAATGAACTGGAATCAACAAGGCGCCTCCACCAACTTCTGATGGTCAGTTCAGCTTTAGTTAACTTCATCAGGGTTTATTGGAGTCATGCAGGACTAGCACTTGATGGTTGGATTGCTATGACATGTGTTTGATCTCCTTCAGTTGAGATTCAGTCATTTATTGCACTCCGACTTCAGTTAGGGTTTGGTGAGTCAATTAGGGTTTTAGTCAAGTGGTTAACTGAGTGAGATTGCATGGAAAAGAGTCAGTTAAGCTATACTCACTCATTGAATTTGAATTGTCCCTTAGGTATTCGAATTCTTCATGGAGTTAAGCCATTGCTCTGCATGGATATTGTAACCCTTTATTGTTTATTGAATATACAGAGAAGAAACCATTCTGGTTCCATTTATTTTCCAATTCATGAGTATTTGTTAATAATTCTTTGATGATTTTGATTCCTAGTTCCTAGATCATGTGCAAGAATTAATATATACAAACTGCCATTCAATATGAGGTAGTGTTTTGCATGGTGACGGATATAGCAGTGATTGTCACGGGATAGAGTGGGATGAAATCTTTGTGTCTGGAGATAAATGAGCAAAAATCCATACTGTGGGTCAGTAGTGCTTATCAGGAACAAGAATTCATCCTGGAATGAATCACTAGGCTTAGATTCTGTCGAAGCACAGGGAATATCACACATGAGCTCAGCAAATACCAAGGATTTCTTTGATGTAGATTTGGAAAATTCTAGATCAAACTCTTGTAGGATGACTATGCATCAGGATACTTGCACCTAAGCACTTGACGAGTCAGGATGTAATACATAGGGTTTTGGTCTACCAATATGGTGGTTGTGCGGAGCAAAATGTAGTGACAAAATTTATGAACAGCAATGACCGTGGCCAATGCTAATTTGTCCATGCGTGAGTATCGAGTTTTAGAATCCATGAGATTCTTAATAGCATAGTAAATGATGTGATCTTGACCATCGGGATTCTCCTGCACCGAAACCATAGCGATGGAAGTAGTGGAGGTAGAAATGTATAAGAGAAAATCCTTTGAATAATATGGGGGGTGTATCACAAGTGAGTGAGTTAGAGATTGTTTTAGATTGTCAAAGTCATGTTGGGATTGTTCATCCCAAAAGTACGGAGTGTTATTCTTAAGGATACTCATATAACCGTGTGTTTTCTCTGCAAAATTACACATGAAATGGTGGAGGAATTTTTCCTTCCCTTGCAAACTTTGGAGTTCTAGAAGGTTGGTTGGGGCTGGTAGGGCTAAAATAGTGGCAATTTTCAATGGATCTATCCATATGCCATCCTTAGAAACCAAAAAACCTAACAGGCATCCCATCTCGACGCAAAAAACACATTTATGAGGATTGAGTTGTATGTTATAATGACAACATCTCAGGAAAATGTCTTTAAGATGACTAGGGTGGTCCTCGCGTCACTGTGAATGAGCTGGGAGGTCATCAAGGTATGGTTCTACAATATGTTTTATATCATGAAACACATAGGAAATAGCATGCTGGAAAGTGGCTCTAGCATTTTTCAGGCCGAATGGTGACTTCCTTTATCCAAAGGTTTCCCATGGGAAAATAAATGTTGTCTTGTGTTGATAGGCGGGTAAAATCTCAATCTGATTATAACCCGAAAATCCATCCATAAAAGAGAAGATAACACTTCCGGCACAGTTGTCAATAATCTGGTCGATATGCGGAGTGGGAAAGTTGTCTTTGGGACAAGCTTTGTTCAAATATCTAAAATCGATGTAGACTCTAATGGTTCCCTACTTTTTATTGATAGGGACGATGTTCAATACCCATTCCATCAGGGGTACAGGATAAATAAACCCTGCTTTTAGAAGCTTTTCTATTTCAGCTTTCTTAGCTACGGTTTTTCATGGATGGACTTGTCTCAATTTTTACCTGACAGGTTTTGTAGTGGGATAGGTTTTTATTTCGTCAACCACAATGGATGGGTCTATCCCCATCATTTCTTCATAGGAATAGGCAAAGACATCTCTAAATTCTTTGAAAAGTGCTCTGTATGCTTCAAATTCTTCTGCTGAGCAATTCTTCCCAACATGAACATGCTCAAGGGTGCCAAGCTTGGCTGATATGTCAATTGGATTTGTTTGAGTAATGTTCCATAGGTTTCTTTTAGAATCCATATTATGAAATAATATAAGAGTTTGAGGTGTTTTGAAAATATCACTAGTGAAAAGGGATGCAAAATCATGGTCTACTGAACTGGTATTGGGGAGGAACAAGGATCTATGATGAGGATCCTCCCATATGGGTTCATTCATACTCATAATCTCCATAATGGACTCATCAGAAGGAAAAGTCTGGGAGATATAATCTATATTAGGAAGAGAGGGTTCTAACTAGTAGGGCAGGTGGTAAGGGTCCGAAGCCACAAGATGAAGGTCATTAGTGTGGTCATCGGAAAGGGTTTGGATAACATTGTACATTGATTCATGTGGACTCAACAAGGTGGACCCAACAATTTGTTTTCCCTTTGGATCATAATCAAAGAATGAAATCATATTTACCGTCATTGTGTCTGTGTTAGGAGGGTTTTATGGAAAAATCCCCATAAGGGAAGAATCCTTCAACATGCCTACCCCAATCGACTAGTAAGGAGGAGGGGAGTGGCCTAACATAGGGATGTTATTATTCATAGGGATGGTAACATATGGAATACATAAATTGAGCTGGTCAATGGTTACAATCCTCCATAGATGCATAAATTGTACAGTTCGAAATACCGTCGAAGCGACAGCAGTCATGGCATAAAACCAATTTCTTCCTAATAGGAGGTTGTAGTCTAACGGGGCATCTACTACTTCCACTTGAATGGAAACAGTTTTTCCCCCAAGATCGACTAAAAGGGCTAGTATGAGACGATGGGGCTGGAAACCTCATATATCAAAGGCTTTCAGATTTGTTGGTGATGTTACAAGCTCAAGAGAGCCAATAGCTTTCCAACAAGACAGGGACAAAACCGAAGTTGAAGCTCCTTCATCTAAGATAGTTCTAAAGACCTTCTTTCTAACTACTTTCATTATAATTTGGGAAGCAATTTTGTGAGGTAGTCTAGACTTATAGTTCTCGACATTAAAGTGAATCAAATTAGTGTTGTCCAGGTCTAAAGCTCCTAACGTGGTTAACAAGTTTTTGCGTTGTGTAGGACAACTTTGGAGTGCTTCCAAGGTAGACATTGCACATGGTTCCTGAGAAAGATATTCAACTACATTATAAAATTGGGCAGCTTAGTAATTAGGATTAAAAATAGCCTTCCTAAGAGTACTCTTGGGTGGGCGCAAAACCATGTTGAGATTAGGTTTCTTGATGGTTAGGGGACCAGTAGATGAGGACTCAGGAGAACCAGTAGAGGGAGATTTTCCTGAAGAAGAATTGTCTTCTTTCTTGTAAATGGGTTTGTCATAACTCTGACTTCAATTTTTCAAATTAATAGTGTCTAATGACATCATGCGAATTTCCTTTGAAGAACCAAAATTTCCCTAATTAGACATGTGTTCTATTAGGTATTTTTGGTAGGGAAAAGGATCTGTGAGAACTACTGGCGTGGGATTAGTTTTTATAAATTGAGTGATTTATTCACAATGAGGACACTCTTTTGTGAAGTGGTCACCTTTGCATCAAAGATATGGATATTTCACTTTTCTTTTCCCTTTATCATTCTCGTTGATGGTTGGTTTTGGATTCTCCTGCTGGTTTCCAGGTTTTTTGTTTTTGGCTTTACCTTTCATTTTATTGTTGTCGGGCATTTGTGTACTTTGAATGGAATTTACCTTGGTGGAAACCTTGGGAGTTGAAGGAGTAGGAGTGGAAGTTTGGGGTTTCTTGGAAAATTTTGCTGTTGGCAAGGACTGGATTGAACCAACAATCCCATCAATAGGAGTTTCTGTAGGTGGCTTAGCAGGATCGGTGCTTGGGCGAGGAGATTGAGGGATTAAGTCATACAACATTCTAGACTGGGAATATACCAAGTCCAAATATTGGGCTCAACTAATGGCTTTATCTTTGGTAATGGCACCGCCCATAGCCACATTTGGGCGATTGGAGGAAACAAAGATTTAGTAAACCAATCAGCTAACAATTGATCCAGGATAGGATCCTTAATAAGTCTTCTCCACCTTCTCCACTCAGGAATATGATTTGATATGTGGGTGGAGGTGTTCTGACACAGAGAAGTTAAGAGATCTGTATCTATTTCATAATGGATAGGAAGCTAAAAGTGTGTAAGAAATACTGTTTCCAAAGAACCAAAATCCCCAAACCAACTTTGCAGAAGTTCAATGTACCATTTGACAGTGGTACCGATCAAAGTTCGCTGGAAGAGTCTGAAACAAATTGAATCATCCATTAGGGAGTTTTAAGAACACCACAAATGGAATGTCATGACATGGTTTTTTGGATCATCTCCCTGCTTACCATCAAATTTTGGAATGTCAGATGGTAACTTTACCAGAATGGGAGGCCATAAGGGGTTATGTCGAATGGAATCATTAATCAACTTGGACAAATCAGGCAAGTCCAAAGTTGCTAGGAAAGGTAACTGGTGATTAGGTTGTACATACTCGTAGTATTGGTAGCGCATATAAGTACCAGTAGGACAGTAAGTAGACTGATAGACAGGTTGTTGTGATGAAGAACCGCTGGAAGATCCACCCGTAGGGGGTTGATTTCTAGGATCAAGACAGCTAGGTCCACCAGAGACTCCAAGAGGAGGATCTCCAGGGCCTTTGGAAACACCAAGACCATCGGGACCACTTGGAACACCAAGAGGAGGACCATTGGACCCTCTAGGACCCCTGGGAGGTAAACCTTCGAAGCCTCCAGAACCACTAGGGGGAGGGCCACCACACCCTCCGGGACCATTAGGAGGGAATCCACCAGGACCACCAAGACCATTAGGAGCATAAGGAGAAAATCCTCTAGGCCCTCTAGGACCATTAGTCCTCCCAAAGGGAGGACCTTCATAAGCTGGTCCTTCGGCACCCCCGCAGTATGTATAGGTATCCCTCCCATAGCTGGCATGTAGGACCAGTTAGGTTGCCCCCATGGAGTGAAAGTATTACTAGAATATGGAATTCTAGCACAAGGCATTCCTATAGGGGTGGGTTGGTAATTGATATTTCCTACATGTACTTGATTTGATGTGTAATCATACCCCCAAGAGGTTTGATTGGTTATAAGTTGTTCCCCCAAGGGATGACCTGAACTAGATGGGGGTTTGACCATATTCGTATGGGTAGGAGGGACATAGACTATAGATTGCTTGATACTAGAGGTTTGTCCATGACTAGTTACAATTCCAGTTATAGGTAAAGTAGGTCGTGCACTAGAAGGTATTGATGAAACAAGAATTGAAGGTTGTTCCCCAGGTGTGGAAGACCTAGGAGGATTTGGAAAAGACATAATATGGGAGGTGGTGGGGTTGGTAGTTTGACCTGGATTATGTAGAGTCATAGGGTGATCTATAATAGGTTCAATGGGTTTCATAGAATCAGGAAATGAGTGATATCCCACAGGCCAAGAGTCCAGATTACGAGGAAAAATTGCTGAGCGAGGTGGTGGTGTACCCAATATGTTATCAATTTTCTTCTCAAGTTCTCTTGCACGGAGAATAGATTCCTAGTATTGTCTATGTTCTTCTTCATTTGGTGAAATATCTTCAGAATATGTTGGATGGGTGCCAAACAAAGCAATGTCCTATCCCATAGAGGTATCCCAAAATGGAGCATTGGGACCATAATATGGGCGAGTAGTATCATCAACATGGAATTCTATGGGAGAATGGAATGAAATATTAACCCTAGAAGGTTGTTGAACCAAGGTAGGACCGTGCGAAGGATATGGATCTTCACTTTCTGCAACCACATTTTCTCCCACTTGGGAGTTGGTAGCAGCTCCTTGGTTGATAGCTTCCATAGGATCTTCTCCTTAAACAGGAATAAAATCAGGTGGCAATCCATGTACTCTTCTAGACTATCCTAATTCAGCCAGTTTGTATAGTTCCTATCTAACCTAGGGTCTCAAAACTAGAAAAAACACACCAAAAATTTCCCTACTCAAGCTATAGGCCAAACAAGCAAACTTAAATGACAGGAGGAGTTCAGATAGTCCGGTCTCTCATCAGGATTGTCAAGAAGGTGCCACTCGTGATATAACACAAGGGTACATACGTAGTAATCTCCTCGAATGTTGTTTTTGGTGTATGGCTCCAAGCAAGATGGCCAAAGGGATTTTCTTAGATAGATAAGGTATCCTAGTGGGGTCTCCCGATATACGCAAGGTATGTGGGAGCTCAAATTGGTAGTAGTGTTGTCTAATGCACAACCATTCACAAGGGGCCTTCCTATATACAATCAAGTACATGAAGTACCTTTCTATATACCTCAAGGGTACGTGAAAGACCATTTCAATATACCGACGGTATGTGGAAGAACCATGTGAGTCCCGGGATGTAGTGCAGATGAGTAACAACAGCTCCTACGCTTAACGACGCCCGAACATGTCTCTAGCCTATCACTCAAATTGCTATGTAAATTGTAATCCTATAAGTACCGTTAATTTTAAAGTGGACGGTTAGGTGAATGCATATAATTTTGACAGAAAAAGTAAAACCATGCAGATATGTAGATGCAAATATTTCACTTTACCATTTGAGGTATGCCTACTTACGGGAGGGAGAGAGAGTATTTTCTTTTCATTTTGAAAACCAAAAATTCTCAAACAACTACTTTGAACGAATCAAATCCAAATACAAGCAACACATTCCAAACTCATTTTCCTTTTTGAAAGTAATTAGATCGGTAAGAGTCTCTTTTCCTAAAAGAAAAACAACAAGCACTCTACATGCATATGCAATCTATTTTCAATTTTTCTTTTAAACATAGATAGATCTAACTTAAAACTACACTATTTTTTATTTTGATGAGATAGTACTAATGCAAGAGAGACAAAAGAACAAAGGGAACTTGAAATCTTGTGAGGCTAATAAGAGATCCAGTGCCCTATGCTCAGTAAAAATAATGACCTAATCTCAACAAAAAAAATTCTTTTTAAAAGCAAAAAGAAGTCCTTTATGGAAAAAAAATGAAATTAAGATGATAATCAAGTGGTTTTTCTTTCAGTATTTATAAATGAAATGAAAAGAGATCTAACTGAAACCTAAGATTTCAACAATAACTTTTGGAATCACAACCAACAAGCATGAAAGCAAGTGAATAATCAACAAGCCTTACCTAGGTTTTGAATTTTTTCAATCAAACCAATTTTCACCACAAAATTTTCAACCATGAGAATTTAGATTCAAACAAACAAGCCTGACAGTGCAGTGTTGAAAGCAAGCAAAACCCTACTTTTGCAAAAAAACAAAAAAATTCAAGTTCTGGAACAAGGCCTACCTGGAACTGTGTTGGAGGGGTCTTTGACAGAGTAGTTTTGGATGAGCACTGCTTCTAAATCACTGTGTATAGGTGGTGGCACACTTATGGCTAATAGGTTTTAGGAGGTGGCACCGCTTATTACCTACAACACATGTGCGGTTCCCTAAATAAATCCAAAACACAAAGAGAATGAGATTCCAAGTCAAAAATTGTTCAAATCAAGGTAAAGACTGATGAATTGACAATAAAATAGAGCATATAAAGTCATAGCAGTTTAGATCTGAAAAGATCTGAAAGTTTAAACCAAACTTCACTAAGTCAGATAGTAGATCTGACTGAAGAGAGTTACAGACTGGATCCTCAATTCGGACAAGTGTTCAAGGACCGAGGAAGATCAGATCAACTAAAATTTGCTTTGATCCCCAGTGGATTCGCCAGATTTGTTGTCAGGAATATTGCGCCTTCTATGGACAGAAGCTATTCCTCTGGTATGAATGGGTCAGATCCATAACAAATGAGTGAACGAAAAAGGATGAAGACCTTCCTTGAATGATGTAAACACCTAGAATAATGCTTTGATGATGAACCTGTGTACCTACAGAACATGTCAAACAAACAAGAACATCAAAGCTACCAGAACATTATTCACACATCCATACTAGTGACTAAGGAATCCAGTAACATATACATGCAATATCAATACAACAGATATGTGGGATGGAAATCAGCTTTGCATTAAGAAATGAATGAAGAATCTTACAACCATTGCCTTAGTGTTGACAAACTCCTCCACAAGACAAATACCTCATCCCCGATAGCTCCAACGTGCTCTCTTGTACTCTTTAATGGATTGGGATAGATAGTCAATTCAACAACATAACATTACCATTCAGTTCTCTCCTTCAACTATGGGACATGAGCTTGTATTTATAGGGCTCAATGGATAGGGATAGTTGAGAGAATTGTGTGTGAGGTGGCTCTAAGATCCTACCAAGAGGGATCTCGACTCCAACTAACCCATATTGATAGGGATAAGGAAGGACATCAGGCTCATGTTTTAGAAGCCTCGAGAATCCTATTTTTTCCAATTTTACCAAGGGTATCACTTATGTTCTTTTATGACAGAGCGGTGAAGGGTAAGAACCACTTGAAGGACAAAGCATATACGTGGTGGCACCACTTTTCTATAATAGGACTCAGGTAGTGTTGAACAAGGTATTGCTCATCAGATAAAGGGAAAGAGCGGTGCTAGGTTTTTTCATGTATAATTGACATCCAGAGCATGGTTCCACTCCAAGTTTGGGATTTAGGGAAAACATAGGTGTTAAGGATCTCATCACATGTTGGTGACAGGATTTAGGTATAAGAAATGGTGGATTCAAAAATCAAGAAAAAAGCTAAAAATCCACCTAAGCAAAAGAGAGACAAGAACAAGTCTCAAGAGGAGCCCTAAGGTTCCAAGAAGAACTCCTAGAAGAAGAAGAACAAAGGAGAAATGAGCAAGTGCACATACTGCAGTAAGGGTTGTCATCCTAAGAGCTCTTGTATGAAGAAGAAAATTGACATGTTGACCCAAATACTGGAGAAGAATAACATCTCCCTTCCTAATTGCTCAAACAAGAGGGAGGGAGGATCAAATTCAGAGGATAGAGAGAGAGTACATGCCTTGGTTGTGTTGAGGCCTGGAAAATCGCAGGCGACAACAGAAAGGGATTCTCCCCAATCAACGTTCCCAACTATCCCGTTGATTGTTTGGTATAGGGAATCCGTCCAGTTTGCGGTCCGGCTACCGTAGGTCAAGGTAACAAAACAAAGGGTTTATCGGTTGTGGCCCGGTCCACCGAGTTTTTTTTTTTTGTATTTTTTGACTTAATGTATGCAATGTGAATGCCTAACTAACAAATGCAGGATGATACAGATGTAAGGAACTGCACAATGTGCTACGCAGGTTCTTACCTTCCGTCTTAGGTTCACAAACACCTAAATCACATATGCAGCCATGAAGTAAATCCATTAACTAACTAATTACCTATATGTTTATCTATCTATCCCCGGGGATCCAACTTGTAATTAATATATATGAGTAATGTGGATGTGCACACATGATAAAAGCAATTACAGATAGCTGACATTTACTTTTACAGGCATGAACAATGAGAGATATTTCAACAACCAGATAGCTAATTATTTATGATCAGCATACATTACTCATGGTGGTTATTTCATAAAATAAATCATAAATCATTCAAACAAAGACATAGGTCATAAAGTCAGAACAATCTCACAATTCATGGATATAATGCTGAAAAACAAATCAGTTCATCTTCCTACTATCCATGGCAAAACATTTGAAACCCCACCGATCTTCTTTCAACAGGAAAACTGTAATTTTTTATTGCAAAAGGAAGTAGTTCTTCTTACAATATCTCATCACTAGTCTTACTGGGGAAAAAAGCCCCTTCTTCTCTCTACGATTCCTACTTTTATACAAGAGGTAAAATGGTTGGGCTGCCCAAAGTGACCTTTGGGCTTCCCAACCTTTAGTATTCCCAATGCCTCACTTCTCAAAAATCTTTTACAAAATTATTAAATTATTACAAAGTTGACCAGTCCTTTATGCGGAGGGTCCCGCCTGACTATCTAAGAACTTTTTCCACGCTGCTGCTTCAGCTGCAATGCCTTCAAATGCGCATGGCTCCAGGAACTGAATGTTGATTTCGAACTTTTCAACTTGGTTCCTGATGGCCTCGATCCTTGCTGGCCTCAACCGAAGCTGATCTTCTAGAAATTGCATGCTAATGGCTGCGTGGCCTACCTCGTTCTTCAGCACTAGGTCATCAATGGTTCTAATTTGTTGAGATCTGGCCTCTGCATCTTGATATCTTTTCTGCAATATTTCCACAAATGCCTCATGGTCCGGGAACTCCTCAATCCTATGCTTAGCCTCTGTTTGACATCGGTTGTACGTATTCAAGAGCCTTCTGAAATATTCTGAGCATGCTCACTGTGTCTTTTTTACAGCCTTCTTGAAGTCCTCTGCAGTACTGATGGAAAACTCTACTAGGTTGTGATCTCTCTTGAGGGCTTGATGGTCTTTTTTTGGTAGCCCTTCTGGAGTCTCGGTATCATCTTCCGGCCTCGCCATTCTGGCGCTTAAGACCTCAAGAACATCCTGAGATCGATCAACGAAGTATGAGTAAGTTTCCATGATCTCTTCTAGCCTGCTGTCAATTTGAAGGACTTTGCACCTTTCTTCTTCCAGGGTGGTCTGCAGCTGTAGCATTTTATCCTTCTGAGCCAGGATATATTCTTTAAATGGCTGCAGATCAACTTGCTGTTCCTTGGCTGCCTCCAGGTTAGCAGTCAGAGACGCTAGCTGCTCTTTTAGTTCTTGGATCTATGAATCATTGGCCTCATAGATGATCTTCTGCCGCTCTTCCAGCTCTATCACCTTTGATAGTAACTGCTCCTTCTCCTTCTTCAACCCTTGCTCTTCTGCTTGTACTTGCTCCAGGCGTTCCTGTGTAGTCTCTTGGGCCTGTCTTTCATCATGGAGAACTTGCAGTTCAACTTCAACAGTCTTCATTTCCCTTTGTAAGTGTTCAAAATTGCGCTTTAGTCTGTTGCCCTCTTCCCTCTCTTTTCTCAGTGTATCCTTCAGCTGAGTAGAAGATTTCTTGTATGACTCCAATTCAGTCATCATCTTGTCTATGTTATCCTCTAAATCATGTAGTACTGCAGTCCCGGCCCTTATGGTAAGCCTTGGATCTATGTCTGTCCCTATCATAACAGCTTTATCTGTTATCATTTTTCCAGCCATCCCTTCCGCCTCTACCTTTCTTTCTATCCTCTTCATTATTCTCTTGGTAGCTCTATCATAATAGACAGTGCTGAAGTCGGGGACTTCCTCACCCTTTTTCTGAGTGAAAGGTACTAACTGGAGCGTAGGGGTCACAAGGGTGCTAGCAGCAAGTACTTGCAAGGTCTGCACCTCTGGGTTTTCCTCCTCCTGGATCTGCCCTGATGGTGCTTCAGAAGCTGACTGTTGTGTCAATTTCATTCTATCAGCCTCCTGCTTTTGGAGCTCTCCATCCAGCTTTCTTTTTGCTTCTTCAGCTGCCAGTCTAGCTACTTCTTTAGCCTCTTTGGCTGCTTCTTGTGCTTTCTCAGCTGCTTCTTGGGCAGCTTTCCTCTTTCCTTCTTCCTCACTATGAAGCCATTCTACAGCTTCATGTGCTAGTTTCTGGGCCTCTTCCTGTCTCTTCGTGGCCTCTTCTTCAGCTCTAGCTTGCTCAGGCCCTTTTCCACCTTTGGTGGGGTTCTTTGGCTTGAACCTTCTGCTTAGTGCCGTCATGTTTGGAACATTTCGGAAGACAGATTCTTCCTTTTCGAAATGATGGGTATATTCAAAAAACACCTTATGCTCTTTACAGTGCTCAGCTATTTTTCCCATGGTATCATTTCGCCTGAAAGGTATCTCACCAAAATGGAACTTCGCTAATTCCTCTATGAATTCGGTAGCTTGTTTCACCCTGGTGAATTTGTAGCTACCTAGCTTGAATGGAATGGGAGGGTATGCAGTTTTCTTGTGTTGGAACAAAAAATGACCTATTCCGTCAATGAACACCTGCCTGACCTCCTCTTTATGGACTATATAATCCGTACCATATTTGGGCAGTAGTAAAGGTGTCTTCGACCCTCCATACATTCTGAAATACATGCCATTGTCAGTCAAGAAATAATCTGCATATTCTTGTATTACCTACATGGCACCTTCTGACATACAGTCGCATTCCTTTCGAAAAATGAGAGTGTAGAGTGGCATAATGAAATGCTCACAGACCTCTCTGTAATGGCTATGATATTGGTGAGCCCCCAATAGTCTGTAAGCTACATATATGGGCATCCTTTCCCTGTCCCAGATGCATTTGAGACCGGGGAAAGGCTGGTGGCATAGTATGCAGTCTATTAACATTGAGCTCATATAGAATTCGGATTTTTTCTGTGTTTCTCCTCCATGTGCTGCGGCCAAGCAAGAAGAAAGATTGCTTGATACAAGGCTGGCCCAATTGAAGACTGTTCCTTGGGTTGCTACATGAAACATAATGGGTATCCATTCAAATTTGAAAAGTCTACCATGAGCTCTCCTGAAGATCCTATTAAGCATCAAGGCTACAAATATGTAAGGACCCCTCAAGCTCGCTGTATCATACTCATTGTTCTGTCTATGTCGGTACAACTTTTTCGGTAAGAGCATTCTCTTAAGGGTTTCCACTAGGTCCATTATGAGGTTATCCAGCCAAGCATCAAATAGAAAGATTTGAGGTTCTGGAAGGTGATAGGCCAACACCACATATCCTGGGCTGAATGCAGCATAGCCCTGGCCTTCAACGTTTCCTATGATCATTGAGATTGTGTTTGCATGGGGCAGAATCCATCCAATTACCTCAGAGCATGGGAATAGCTCTAGTCTGGTAGCAACCTTCATGATGGCAGATTTCTCTATGTTGGCGTAAATGGGTTCTTCTTCGAGACCCATGTCGGGAACCTCCCTACGAGAAATCAATCTATATATGTCATCCCATTTGTATTCAGGCTCAACACTAGAAACACACTGGGTATCTTCATATATGTGTTCAGTCTTTGTGACGACCTCTACCTCTGGCTGTTCTTCGGCCATAGGGGCCTTCTTCTTCTGGCTTTTGGACATGGTGAGCTCGACTTCTTCTTGCCATACATAACATTGTGATATTTAGGCCTTCAAGGTGCATACATTTACATGACAGAGTGCAGCTCTTTATTCTTTCTATGTACACCATGGCAACAACTATTTGATGGAACTAAGATATAAGTTTGATAACTTGATTGACCATATGCACACTACTTGGTGCTCTTGTCTATGTCTTAGCATGATGCAAAACATTTCTGTATGATACTAGACATTTCATCCACTATCTTTCAGACTGCAATAAAGTTACATCATATACAAAGTGTGTTTTTAATGTAGTGTGCTGAAACTAGTGTGCAGAATTCCATGACCCTATATGTGCCTAGCATGGCCCAACTCAGTCTTGTGCAATAAAGTGAGTAATATACTACTGCGGCGAGATGTTAAAACTTCATCGATTCGTAAGGCAAATTCATGTACATCAAACGCAAGGTGCAACATTCATCAATTCATCAATTTGATCTATTTCACAGCAAAACAAAAAAAAAGGGGAAAAATATCCAGATTGCGCTAGCCGCCTAGGTTTTTCTACATTAAACACTTTAACCACAATGCTTCTTGCAGAGGATAATTACATCAACTCGAATGTATGTTATGGGCATTAACCTCATCTTTTCACACATGACGCTTTCATCAAACCCATTATCCATGCTACCTTCAAATCGGAAACCACAGCAACGGCACAGCCCTCTTAACCACCTAGGGTTTCAGACAACCGAGAACCGGTGGACTGCGCGGGATAGCGCGAGCAATACAGGCGGGGTTCAAAATACCGGGAAAATGGGAAAAAAAATGACCACTAGAGGAACCACAAGAAAAAACCCACCACAAAACTCTTCCTGGACCTCATCATCATACCAGGGGTAGCTGGGTGCAGGTGGCGTAACGGCCGCCCACACCAAACCTCCTCCTACTCTGTACGGGGCTCGCCAACAAAAGCTGGGGTCCAAAAAATAATTATTCTGTGGGTTTTAAAAGAAAAACGCCCCCCGACCGCAAACAGTCAATCTAAAAATGACTTCCCAACACATAGGCGCGAAACGCATGGCGGATAAGAAGAAATGACTATGGAAAAACTAACCATGGGTAGACCCCCGTACGCATGTGAAACGGACTTTCTAGAATACCTAACGTCAGCAGTCAAAACCTTGAACAGAAAAAGTCATGGAAAGAATGGCCTACCTGGCAGCGACGCGTAGCTGACGAGGCGAGAACGGTCGGTTTCCTCAAACGCCACCTGGACGTGAGTACAGGCACAGTGGTCCAAGAGCTTCAGGAGGGCAACAGGGCGAGATGACCACGATAGCTCGAGCAACATAAACAATAAAAAATCCCAATGCCCCTCACGCTATATATAAAAAGGTTAGCACGTGTGACACGACAAATCGGATGGAAAACCAACCTGAATCGGAGGGTGAGAACTCAAAACTCTCCGCAACGGCGGAAAGCCACAACATCAATCCACCCGCAACGGTGAGCGTGGTTCAAAAAATAATAATCGGACGGTGGAGGAAAACCCGGATCGAAAACCAAAGGGAACTCCCTTCCGTAACGGCGGAAATTTAACACTATCCGTAAAACCAAAAACCCAAAAACTATACGTCGGCAGTCAAACGATTCTCCCCTTCACAACGGCGGGACTTTTAAAGTTCAATCTCATCCACAACGGCGAAAATTAACACGGTAAGAGGCTCTGACTTAAATCTTGAAATCTGTCGACAACACATAAGTCGGGAGAAAACCGGAAGTCACAATCAAAGCCCACCCGCAACAGCGGGATAAAGGATCAAAGGGGCATCCAATGCCCAAACAAAAACAAACGCCCACCGTGAAAAACCAATGGGTTGGCAATCGAAAGGTTTTGCAATCGGGAGGTGAAAACTTGAAACCATCCACAACGGCGGAAAACCAAAACGAAATAGCTTCCGATTCCAGCAAGCTTCAAATGCGTTCAATAGCAACAAACCAGCAGGTCAAAGCAGTAATTAAATCAAGTAGTAGAGAAACCCTGGCATTAAAACAAATAAACTGAGAAATCACTGCATCAAAGTAGGGAAGAAAATCAAGCCAATCAAAACAAAGGAGGGTCCTAAAATTTCTAGAATTTTGGGAAAAAAAATGTTGCAGCTGCAACAATTGGCGACTACCTGGTGAACCCCAGATTTCTGAATTAACTCTTTTTCCAGTGCAAGACCGTCTGAATAAAGTTGAAATCTTCTAGATGTCTTTATCCTTGGGTTTTCCAATTTAAGCATTTAAACCATTGAGAAGTAGTCTATTCTTTGGGGAAAATGTAACACAGAAATATTGCCAGTCTGAATAACTCTTTTGAGGCCAAATATGTGAGGTCTATTTTTCCTGTCCTTAGGTATCTTCCAGCTTGGACACCACGGGATTGTAACAGATTGTAAGCAGTATAATCCTTTTGTTCCTCATTCCCATGCCAATTTGCACTTTTGTGCTATTTGAATTTTAATTCCTTTGTTATGAGTCCTCCTGCAGGCCCTTCTTACTGAATTTTAATTCAGGATCCTCTATCCCATAGTGTCCTTTTGTGTGAACAAGATACTTTATATTTTAATTCACGGACGGAGAGGATCTTGTGGCCATTTAGCATTTCATGCTTGTCAAGCTTTGTTTTGGTATGTCTTATTCCTTTCAAGAGTTTTGAATCTTGATAGCTTTTAGCTTTTCTGACACTATGGCATGGGATCATTTATATATGATATACTGTCTTACTCTGCTTCCTTTCCGTGGATCTTATGCTGTCACCCCCTTGGACCTTAAAATGTGAGGTGGACAGAGCCTCGAAATAGTATTCCAGACCTCTTTTACTTCTGAGTTATTTACAAGGGTTAAGTAAGACTTCAATGAATGCATGCCAGTTAGGAACATGGTTACTATAAGACATTCCATGCTTTAAAGCACAGTCTTTCACTCAATATTTTAGTTAATAAAGAACCCTGATGTTTCCATTGCAACCAAAAATTTGCCTCTTTATTCAAAACCAAAAGGAAAGATAGCAAAGTACTAAACCAAAAGAAAAAGAAACATCAACAGAGCAAATAACCAAAAGAAAGAAAAACACCAAAGCATTAAAGCAAGAAAACCAACACCAATTTATGTATTAGGAAAGAAAACAATTTATTTATGTACAACAGGAGAGAGAAAACAAAAATTTGCCCATTCCAGAAAATATTTAAAACTAGGGAGCTAAGGAATGAGCTGGATTTTTTAGACATGAGTCATCTAGCCATGGTCTAATTGTGTTATTGAAATGGAACCCATATCTAAAATCCTATAGTCATCACTTACAGCCTGAGGGAGTTGAAGGAGCTCAGGCTGAGTGTCCATCATAGGACTGGCCCCTTTTGAAGAATGATGTCTTAGCTTAAGCTCAATCAGGTAGTTTCCCAGGATAGAATCAGCAGACACATTGCCTTCTCCTAACTTAGTGACAGTATACTTCATGTATGGTTCTCTCAGAATTTTTATTGGATTTGGGGTACCCTTGAGAGGCAACAACAGGTGAGACCAATCTGAAGAAAAATAACCTTTCAACCTGGCAGCCCAGTCTCGGTTGAGAATAATCCCATATCCCCTCGGTATGTCAGCCACCATAACATCAATAAATTGACATATCTTGTTGTTTGCAGCCAAACGAATGAGGACATTCTTCATTTCTCCCACCACCTTGACACCTATGCGATCTAATTGCGTTACTTCACGAGGTGTGGATTCTAGCTGTCCTTTAATATTTTTACAAATATCAAGGGGCATCACATTTACTGCTGCTCCAGAGTCCACCAAGCAGTTATACACATTATAATTCAGCATTTCTAGAGTCAGAAGAAAAGGTGGGGTGTCAAGGGTTTTCTTTCCAGCCTGATTCTTGGTCTTCTTCCCCTGGTTGGTTTTGAGTAGGTATATCCTTTGCTAGCTCTTGAGTTTCATCAAATTTTTCCCCACTAACACCTGTTTGTTCTTCTACAAGATTGAGGGTCTCAGTGATTGGCTTGGTCCCCTGGTGGAGGGTATTGTTCTTATGCGTTTTTCCCTCGTCCAGTTTCTTAACATTTTCCTGCACATTGTTAATTGTGGAAATCATTTCCTTGTCTTGGCCTATGACACCCATGTCCTTCGTAGTTGTAGATGTGCATTCAGATTTAGGGGTGTCATCTTCAATGTCAAACAGTGAAATACCATTCCATGAGAACATAGTATCATCCTCTGGTTTTCTTATGATATGTTCCTCCTTTTCCTTCTTATCACTGTCCGTAGTCAGTTTAGGGTGTAACAACTTATTCATCACCAATGTTATTGAATGTAACCATTGAGGACACTTCTTCTCGGAATGGGGTTGTTGGTGAAATGTACAGAAATTATCCCCTCCTACTTCTATTATGTTTATTGATGTTGAATTTGGAGGAGGGACTTGCCATTGGTTGTTATTCTCCTTTTTTAGATAGTGGGGCTTAATGGTTTTTTGAATGTCCCTTTCCCTTTCCAGATCTATTATTCGGTTGGATAGTTTCTGGAGCATTTTCATCATTCCTTGATAATCATGTGGTTGATCTCCTCTAGGTTTTGATAGAAATGAGATTCTTCCTGTAGTAATCTTGTCTTCAAGTGAATCAGGATAATCTTCTACACTCTCACTTTCTGCCTCTACCCTTTCAGCCTCTTCATAAGTCTCTACCAGTGTAGGCTTGACTTTCATCTTGGCAAACATGGCCAGTTCAGGTCCTAGGGCTGAGGTGTAATACTCAATTAAAACCTTGTCTGAAGGTCTGTCAACTGCAGAAAAGTTTTTTAGGTACATTGAAAATCTCTGAGTGAAACTATGTACCTTTTCATTCTTCTCTTTTCTTAAGTGACCAAGATCTTTCATCAATGAGGCATGCATTTTTAGGGTTGTGTATTTGCTTCTGAAAACTATTTCAAAGGTGTCCCAGTCAGGAATGGAGTTTGCAGGTAGACTGAAATACCAAGAAGCTGTTGCTCCCTTCAGAGTGTGCGGAAATAGCCTGTAGACCACATCTTCATACTCCCCGGCCCTTAGCCCTTCTAATGCTAGGTAGAAGCTTTGAAGGTGATCATCTACAGAAAACATTCCCTCAAGGTCAAACTTAGGAAAGAGCTTGTCAAAGGCTTGAGGTAGATTATGCAAAGGAGGAGTTAGGTTTAAGGGAGACCTAGATCTCCATGCCGGCAAAGGGTTGGGTTGATTACCAGCCATGAGCAAAGGTAAACGAATAAGCCACTGGGAAAAACAGTCCGGAATCTATAAATATTTGGGTTCGGTCGAAAGCTTCAAAACATCTGCTGGTAGGATAGTCTCATGAAATTAAGTTCCACGGCCAGCCATTTACTGGCGTCCCTCCTTCTAGCGCCAATTCTGTTGAGGCCTGGAAAATTGCAGGCGACAATAGAAAGGGATTCTCCCCAATCAACGTTCCCAACTAGCCCATTGATTGTTTGTTATAGGGAATCCATCCGGTTTGCGGTCCGGCTATCGTAGGTCAAGGTAACAAAACAAAGGGTTTACCGGTTGCGACCCGGTCCACCGAGTTTTTTTTTTGTTGTATTTTTTGACTTAATGTATGCAATGCGAATGCCTAACTAACAAATGCAGGATGACACAGATGTAAGGAATTGCACAATGTGTTGCGCAGGTTCTTACCTTTCATCTTAGGTTCACAAACACCTAAATCACATATGCAGCCATGAAGTAAATCAATTAACTAACTAATTACCTATCTATTTATCTATCTATCCCCCGGGAGCCAACTTGTAATTAATATATATGAGTAATATGGATGTGCACACATGATAAAAGCAATTATAGATAGCTGCCATTTACTTTTACAGGCATGAACAATGAGAGATATTTCAACAACCAGATAGCTAATTATTTATGATCAGCATACATTACCCATGGTGGTTATTTCATAAAATAAATCAGAAAACATTCAAACAAAGACATAGGTCGTAAAGTCAGAACGATCTCACGATTCATGGATATAATGCTGAAAAACAAATCAGTTCATCTTCTGACTATCCATGGCAAAACATTTGAAACCCCACCGATCTTCTTTCAATAGGCAAACTGTAATTTTTTATTGCAAAACGAAGTAGTTCTTCTTACAATATCTCATCACTAGTCTTACTAGGGAAAAAATCCCCTTCTTCTCTCTACGCTTCCTACTTTTATACAAGAGGTAAAATGGTTGGGCTTCCCAAAGTGACCTTTGGGCTTCCCAACCTTTAGTATTACCAATGCCTCACTTCTCAAAAATATTTTACAGAATTATTAAATTATTACAAAGTTGACCAGTCCTTTATGCGGAGGGTCCCGCCTGACTATCTAAGAACTTTTTCCATGCTGCTGCTTCAGCTGCAATGCCTTCAAATGCGCATGGTTCCAGGAACTGAATGTTGATTTCAAACTTTTCAACTTGGTTCCTGATGGCCTTGATCCTTGCTGGGCTCAACCGAAGCTGATCTTCTAGAAATTGCATGCTAACGGCTGCATGGCCTACCTCGTTCTTCAGCACTAGGTCATCAATGGTTCTAATCTGTTGAGTTCTGGCCTCTGCATCTTGATATATTTTCTGCAATATTTCCACAAAGGCCTCATGGTCCGGGAACTCCTAAGACTATGCTCAGCCTCTGTTTGACATCGGTTGTACGTATTCAGGAGCCTTCTGAAATATTCTGAGCATGCTCCCTGCATCTTTTTTACAGCCTTCTTGAAGTCCTCTACAGTACTGATGGAAAACTCTACTAGGTTGTGATCTCTCTTAAGGGCTTGATGGTCTTTTGCTGGTATCCCTTCTGGAGTCTTGGCATCATCTTTCGGCCTCGCCATTCTGGTGCTTAATACCTCAAGAACATCCTCAGATCGATCAACGAAGTATGAGGAAGTTTCCATGATCTCTTCTAGCCTGCTGTCAATTTGAAGGACTTTGCACCTTTCTTCTTCCAGGGCAGTCTGCAGCTGTAGCATTTTAGCCTTCTGAGACAGGATATATTCTTTAAATGGCTGCAGATCGACTTGCTATTCCTTGGCTGCCTCCAGGTTAGCAGTCAGAGACGCTAGCTGCTCTTTCAGTTCTTGGATCTGTGAATCATTGGCCTCATAGATGATCTTCTGCTGCTCTTCCAGCTCTATCACCTTTGATAGTAATTGCTCCTTCTCCTTCTTCAACCCTTGCTCTTCTACTTGTACTTGCTCTAGGTGTTCCTGTGTATTCTCTTGGGCCTGTCTTTCTTCATGGAGAACCTGCAGTTCAGCTTCAGTAGTCTTCATTTCCCTTTGTAAGTGTTCAAACTTGCGCTTTAGTCTGTTGCCCTCTTCCCTCTCTTTTCTCAGTGCATCCTTCAGCTGAGCAGAATATTTCTTGTATGACTCCAGTTCGGTCATCATCTTGTCTATGTTATCCTCTAAAGCATGTAGTACTGCAGTCCCGGCCCTTATGGTAAGCCTTGGATCTACGTCTGTCCCTATCATAACAGCTTTATATGTTATCATTTTTCCAGCCATCCCTTCCGCCTCTACCTTTCTTTCTATCCTCTTCATTATTCTCTTGGTAGCTCTATCATAATATATAGTGCTGAAGTCAGGGACTTCCTCACCCTTTTTCTGAGTGAAAGGTACTAACTAGAGCGTAGGGGTCACAAGGGTGCTAGCAGCAAGTACTTGCAAGGTCTGCACCTCTGGGTTTTCCTCCTCCAGGATCTGCCCTGATGGTGCTTCAGAAGCTTACTGTTGTGTCAATTTCATTCTATCAGCCTCCTACTTTTGGAGCTCTCCATCCAGCTTTCTTTTTGATTCTTCAGCTGCCAGTCTAGCTACTTCTTCAGCCTCTTTGGCTGCTTCTTGTGCTTTCTCAGCTGCTTCTTGGGCAGCTTTCCTCTTTCCTTCTTCCTCAATATGAAGCCATTCTGCAGCTTCCTGTGCTAGTTTCTGGGCCTCTTCCTGTCTCTTTTTGGCCTCTTCTTCAGCTCTGGATTGCTCAGCCCCTTTTCCACCTTTGGTGGGATTCTTTGGCTTGAACCTTCTGCTTAGTGCTTTCATGTTTGGGGCATTCCGGAAGACATATTATTCCTTATCGAAATGATGGGTATATTCGAAAAACACCTTATGCTCTTTACAGTGCTTAGCTATTTTGCCCATGGTATCATTTTGCCTGAAAGGTATCTCACCAAAATGGAACTTCGCTAATTCCTCTATGAATTCGGTAGCTTGTTTCACCCTGGTGAATTTGTAGCTACCTAGCTTGAATGGCAGGGGAGGGTATGCAGTTTTCTTGTGTAGGAACAAGAAATGACCTATCCCGTCAATGAACACCTTCCTGACCGCCTCTTTATGGACTATATAATCCATAGCATATGTGGGCAGTAGTAAAGGTGTCTTCGACCCTTCATACATTTTTAAATACATGCCATTGTCAGTCAAGAAATAATCTACATATTATTGTATTACCTGCATGGCACCTTCTGACATACAGTCGCATTCCTTTCGAAAAATGAGAGTGTAGAGTGGCATAATGAAATGCTCACATACCTCTCTGTAATGGCTATGATATTGGTGAGCCCCCAATAGTCTGTAAGCTGCATATATGGGCATCCTTTCCCTGTCCCAGATGCATTTGAGGCCGGGGAAAGGCTGGTGGCACAGTATGCAGTCTATTAACATTGAGCTCATATAGAATTCAGATTTTTTCTGGGTTTCTCCTCCCTGTGCTGCGGCCAAGCAAGAAGAAAGACTGCTTGATACAAGGCTGTCCCAATTGAAGACTGTTCCTTGGGTTGCTACATGAAACATAATGGGTATCCATTCAAATTTGAAGAGTCTTCCATGAGCTCTCCCGAAGATCCTATTAAGCATCAAGGCTACAAATCTATAAGGATCCCTCAAGCTCGTTGTATCATACTCACTGTTCTTTCTATGTCAGTACAGCTTTCTCGGCAAGAGCATTCTCTTAAGGGTTTCCACTAGGTCCATTCTAAGGTTATCCAGCCAAGCATCAGATAGAAAGATTTGAGGTTCTGGCAGGTGATAGGCCAACGCCAAATATCCTGGGCTGAATACAGCATAGCCCTGGCCTTCAACATTTCCTATGATCATTGAGCTTGTGTTTGCATGGGGCAGAATCCATCCAATTACCTCAGAGCATGGGAACAGCTCTAGTCTGGTAGCAACCTTCATGATGGCATATTTCTCTATGTTGGCGTAAATGGGTTCTTCTTCGAGACCCATGTCGGGAACCTCCCTACGAGAAATCAATCTATATATGTCATCCCATTTGTATTCAGGCTCAACACCAGAAACACACTGGGTATCTTCATATATGTGTTCAGTCTTTGTGACGACCTATACCTCTGGCTATTCTTCGGCCATAGGGGCATTCTTCTTTTGCCTTTTGGACATGGTGAGCTTGGCTTCTTCCTGCCATACATAACGTTGTGATATTTAGGCCTTCAAGGTGCATACATTTACATGACAGAGTGCAGCTCTTTATTCTTTCTATGTACACCATGGCAGCAACTAGTTGATGGAACTAAGATATAAGTTTGATAACTTGATTGACCATATGCACACTACTTGGTGCTCTTGTCTATGTCTTAGCATGATGCAAAACATTTCTGTATGATACTATACATTTCATCCACTATCTTTCAGACTGCAATAAAGTTACATCATATACAAAGTGTGTTTTTAATGTAGTGTGCTGAAACTAGTGCGCAGAATTCCATGACCCTATCTGTGCCTAGCATGGACCAACTCAGTCTCGTGCAATAAAGTGAGTAACATACTACTGCGGCGAGAGGTTAAAACTTCATCGATTCGTAAGGCAAATGCATGTACATCAAACGCAAGGTGCAGCATTCATCAATTCATCAATTTGATCTATTTCATAGGAAAACAAAAAAAAAGGGGAAAAATATCCAGATTGCGCTAGCCGCCTAGGTTTTCTACATTAAACACTTTAACCACAATGCTTCTTGCGGAGGATAATTACATCAACTCGAATGTATGCTATGGGCATTAACCTCATCTTTTCGCACATGACGCTTTCATCAAACCCACTATCCATGCTACCTTCAAATCGGAAACCACAGCAACGACACAGCCCTCTTAACCACCTAGGGTTTTAGACAACCGAGAACCACTTGACTGTGCGGAACAGCACGACCAATACAGGGGGGGTTCAAAATACCGGGAAAATGGGAAAAAAAACGACCACTAGAGGAACCACAAGAAAAAACCCACCACAAAACTCTTCCTGGACCTCATCATCATACCAGGGGCAGCTAGGTGCAGGCGGCGTAACGGCCGCCCGCACCAAGCCTCCGCCTACTTTGTGCGGGGCTCACCAACGAAAGCCGGGGTCCAAAAAATAATTATTCCGCGGGTTTTAAAATAAAAATGCCCCCGACCGCAAATAGTCAATCTAAAAACGACTACCCGACACATAGGCGCGAAACGCATGGCGGACAAGAAGAAACGACTACGGCAAACCTAACCATGGGTAGACCCCCGTACGCATGCGAAATGGACTTGATAGAATACCTAACCTCAGCAGTCAAAACCTTGAATAGAACAAGTCATGGAAAGAATGGCCTACCTGGCAGCGACGCATAGCTGACGAGGCGAGAATGGTCAGGTTCCTCAAACGCCACCTGGACGTGAGTACAGGGACGGTGGTCCAAGAGCTTCACGAGGGCGACAGCGCAAGATGACCACGATAGCTCGAGCAACATAAACAATAAAAAATCCCAATGCCCCTCGTGCTATATATAAAAATTTTCACACGTTTGACGTGACAAATCGAACGGAAAACCAACCTGAATCGGAGGGTGAGAACTCAAAACTGTCCGCAATGGCGGAAAGCCACAAGATCAATCCACCCGCAACGGTGAGCGTGGTTCAAAAAACAATAATCGGACGGCGGAGGAAAACCTGGATCAGAAACCAAATCGAACTCCCTTCCGTAACAGCAGAAATTTAACACTGTCTGTAAAACCGGAAACCCAAAAACTATACGTCGGCAGTCAAACGATTCTCCCCTCCGCAACGGCGGGACTTTTAAAGTTCAATCTCGTCCGCAACGGAGAAAATTAACACGGTAAGAGGCTCCGACTTAAATCTTGAAATCAGTCGACAACACATAAGTCGGGAGAAAACCGGAAGTCACAATCAAAGCCCACTCGCAACAGCGGGATAAAGGATCAAAGGGGCATCCGATGCCCAAACAAAAAAAAATGCCCGCCGCGAAAAACCAATGGGTCGGCAATCAGAAGGTTTTGCAATCGGGAGGTGAAAACTTGAAACCATCCGCAACGGTGGAAAACCAAAACAAAATAGCTTCTGATTCCAGCAAGCTTCAAATGCGTTCAATAGCAACAAACCAGCAAGTCAAAGCAGTAATTAAATCAAGTAGTAGAGCAACCCTGGCATTAAAACAAACGTTCTGAGAAATCGCTGAATCAAAGCAGGGAAGAAAATCAAGCCAATCAAAACAAAGGAGGGTCCTAAAATTTCTAGAATTTTGGGAAAAAAAATGTTGCAGCTGCAACAGGTTGCTGGCACATCAAGCTCACCTAGCTTCATCATAGACTCTGGAGCTTCTAGACTGATCTGTCGGATCTCAAATTATGTGCATTAAAAAGTTTAATGAATGCGTTAATTATTTTGCTGAATTCATCAAATAGCTTTAACAGTTAATTAAATGCTGAAATCTGATATAACAACAAACTAAACAGGAAAAGAAACAACAGAACTGAAACAGAAATGAGAAACACTGAAACAGAGAGTCACAAACAAAATTTGATAACGGAGTTCACCCCCTCCACTGGGATACGTCTCCGGGTCCCTCTCCAATGGGTACCAATCCAATTAATCTCTTTAAGATGGTACAAAAATGGTTCTTGAATCAACTTCAGCAACTGTAAACAGAATGCTGTACAAAGTCTTTAAGACCTCTCTTCTGGAAATTACAATTAGCCTTCGAACGACAAAGAAAGCTAAATTATAACAGAGAATGTCAACTTCAAAAGAAACAACATCTGCGCACTTCACAACAACTCCCCAAGATTCTCATAACAGAAAAATGAAGCTCTGTGCTCTAACACAATCTGAATCGCTTCCTCTATCTGTCCCCTGATGTGGCCAGAAGTACCCTATTTAAGCGTTCAGTCGAAGGACAAGTAACGGGTTCCCTTCCTCTGCTACAGCTTTTATCTTCTCTATTGTCATTACAACCATATGCTAAACTGAACCATGCAATCCTGCCAAATCACTGCACAAGTGTTATGTTACCACAACGTTCCATATTCCTGAAACATTGCAACTGACTCCACGCACATGGGTTGACTCACAACATGTTGCAATAACCTGCAAGTGGGCTATGCCACATGTAACATAACCGTTTGATGTCACCACCAACTTCACCAATGTCACAGCATCGCAGCATATGACCAATGTCATAGCATCGCAGCATATGTCCAATGTCCCAGCATCCCAGCATATAACCAATGTCGCAGCATCGCAGCATATGTCCAATGTCGCAGCCTCGCAGTATATGACCAATGTCACAGCATCGCAGCATATGACCAATGTTGCAGCATATGTGACCGTGTGGGGTTTTCCACAAACCATTTTTTATTACCTTTTGACGGTGCACAACTATGCGGCCCATACTACGCAAGCTGTGTGGCCCCTACAAGCTTCTCAAGCTGTGCGGCCCATGCAAGCTGTGCAAGCAGCGCGATGTTTTGTCATACCGCGTGGCCCTTAAGGCTAGTCGTGCACTATGTTTAGCATATGTTATGTTCTTTGAACCATAGATTAATAGCTATTGTACCATGTTGGATCAGTGTAATTTTGAAGATGAATAATCGACTGGATCATAGACATATGGTTTTGACAAAAGAGACATTCTCCTCTCTTGACATGTCGAAAACTGCACCAATATTTTTGGGAGATGACTCTCTCACTGATAGTTTGGGGAAGGGAAGGATTGATCTTGACCATGGTAAGTTTAATAATATGTTGTATGTTCCAGGTATTTCCTCTAATCTCTTGTCAGTGTATTAGATGACTCATACTAGGTCTCCAGAGAAGGTCATATTCTTCCCTAATGATGTTGAAATCACTGAGATTTCAAATGGTAAAGTCATATCAAAAGGTGTTGTAGATAACACTTCGAAGGTATACAAGTTTTCCCATTTTATACCCTACTCAAACCCCTCTCGTCTTCTGATTCATGCTAATTGTTAAGTCTGAATTTTGTTTCTTCAATTTTGGTTTGATTTGCTTTACTTTATTTTGATTTTTCTCTCTTTTAGGAAAATTTTTTAGTGTTTTTATGAAATTTTGAAATGCCAAAAAGATGAAAAACCGCGAGAAAATAGCACTAGAATTATTCTTGTAGAGCTGGGGTAAAAAAATAATGAAGGTGCGCTACAAGAATATCACGACCTTCATTATTCCCGGTTTTCTAGCAAATTTTTGTCATGATTTCAAACGATGAATGACTAATCCCATGCTGTGAGTTGTTTGCTACGTGTGAACTCCAGAATTATCATGATTCCAAGTGCTTCCAGGTCATGAAACAAATCGTGGCTATCATTACTCCTAATGCGGTTTGGTTTGACAGGTAGCAGCGAAATTTGGTCTAATGCGAAGTGAATTGTTACATGCATGCATGTTTGATGTTAGAAGACTTAATAGAACAACGGTGCCGGCCTAAAAACATGAAGATTGTAGTTATGAAGCTGAGTGGGGGTTTTTACAGTTGCTCTGAAAACTAGGGCTTCTTTATTCTGACATATGTAATCAAATCAAACACATCAAGACACCTGTTCAGCCATTAAACACCTTAGAGACTAGCTTAAAGCAACTTTAGTGGAGCATTTAACAGGTATTTCGCGGTCACCCAGAAATATCTATTAATTTGGGGTTTTTTTGGTGAAGCATGTTCTAGCAAATGTTTTTGAACCAAACATTAATATTTGCTCTCATCAAACATCTCTGTGAGGAGAAAAGAAGATTAGAACTGTGAGTGAACGAATATTGAACAATATCAGTTTTTTATATCAATATAATCTTGTCAAGGTTTGATGGTTGGTGAGATAAAATTTTTGTCCATCACGATGTACAAACCTAAGACTGCTGATGGTGCAACATGAGATAAAGGAACTGGACCTTAAGATAGTATGAAGACCTAGATAGCATAAAGACTTCATTTTCATTGCATGATAAAAGGCTGATCTGTTTGGTTTCGAAGTCAAGAATGAAACAGAGAACGAGCAGAGTATGAATGCAAAGAGGAGACTAAGAAGCCTAAGACCTAAAGCATTCATATACTGTGGTTTATTATACATTGTGGAGATGGTCAGTGATAAGTGGTTTTTATGACAGTCTTATTGATGATTAAATTTCACTCACAGGCTTGATGAAGAACAGTGAATCCTCAGTAATCTAAATCATTCTACCTGGTGGAGAGATTTATTTTGCTTTGAAAACAAGTATATCAGTCAAGCAGATTGGAAGCGAGGAGTTTAAAGCTTGAGAATAAATAAGAACTTAGTATCATTTTGATATTTAAACTGTTGAGAGCTAAAAGTGATAAGTTTGAGATTGTTTCTGCCTTATATTCCTCTCATCTAACCTCTGAACAGTCTGCAATTTATCCAGAAGGTTGACAGCCGAGATGCTTCTTGTAAAATTTTATTGTGCAAAGATTGTCTATACAGGATTCTGGAAGGTTATGGTACCCAATGCACAGGCTTAGGCTACATTCTGGAGATGAACAACCAATTGAACAATTAAATTGCATGACAGTCACCAGTTGCAATGAAGAATTTGGAATATTTCAAATGACCTAAACCTCTTATGCTTATGATAAACCTAATCTGTATTAAGAAAACAAAGGAGCAATCAAATAAGAGCAAAGAGAACTATTTTTGAAACCTGAAGGATTTGAGAAGGAAACAATCACCTGACTGGTTATTAATTGAATCCTAAAACCTATACAGTTTCATCCTCTGAAGGAAAATGGGCAAGAGTGGTAAAATTAACAGAGCTGAACCAACTAATGTAGAGTGGATTGAAAAGCTTCCTGGATGTGTTGAATTATTTCAACATGCTGGTTGGCTTGAGTTATTTAAAAGAATAAATGGATATAATGTTTAAGTGTCTTGCAGGTTTGCACAATGCTGTAAAAATGACATGGTCACCTTTGATACTCTTAAATTCAAGCTGACAGTAGAGCTGATTGCAGAAGCCATAGGGATTAAGAATGAAGGTGAACCATGGTTTAAAAAGATACCTTTTGACTTTGAGCCACAGAGATATCTATTACCCAATGTCACCACTTATTGGAATAAAGGCATCCTTATTCAACATTTCAGAAAGGAATGGATAGAGCCAATTAGGATTTTGCAGAGTTATGTTACTTGCGAAGGCAGGTATGCTTATGTGTATAAATATCATTTCAGATTTCTCCAACATATGGTGGGGGTGTCAAAGATGAACCTGCCATTCTTCTTTTTGAAAAGCTTGCAGAAAATGTCTAGTAGGGTTAAGCAGCATGAAGACCATAATTCTCAATCAATCTTTCATCATGGACTAATTAAGCTGATTATTAGCACAGTTTTGCAACATGAAGGGAAGACTTGGGACTTTTTCATCTTTTGGTCTGGTTTTCGAACCAAAGAAGAAGATCAGAAACCTAAGAGGCAAGCTGACAAGGCTAAAGTTTTGATGAGAAAATTAGGACAGAAGCCTAAGCTTGAGGATAAAGAAGAGGTCAAAGCTGAGAAAACATCAGAGCAGGTGGAGGAGGATAGTAAACCCAAACTATTTTCATCCAGTCTTAAAGGCAAGTACTCACTGTTTGTAGATGAGAAAGAGAAACCTGAGCAGTACTTGGCACCTGCAGAGGATTCTCATGAAGTGAAAACTGCTGATATAAAAGAGGTTGCTGTACCTAAGGAGAAGATTCAAACTCAAGAAAGAAGCCTTATCACTATTCTCTCAGATGATGAGGGATACTTATTGGAGGAAGAACAGCCCATCTCTAAAGCAGAACTCAAGTTTGAAACAGTCAAAGAAATTCCTACTTCAGGCAGCAAAGTAACAAAATATAGAAGAAAGAAAAATAAACTTGAAGTAGTAGAATTGGCTACTATCCAGCATCAGGGAAAGGAGCTGAAAATGTTGGGAGAGACAACATCTTATTGGAGACCTAAAACTAGGTCAAAGAACAAACTAAGACTGAACATGAAGAAATTGCTCAATCCCAGGTTAAACACAAATGAAGTTACTGTATTAAATGATATATCTCCTGATGAAAAGCCAGAAGTTAAGAAAGTTAGCAGAAAAGAGAAGAAGCCAGCAGCTGCAAAAGCTTCTTATATGCATCCTGCAGAAATCAAGAGTTCATCAAAATCATTAGAAGATTCAAGCAAGCCTGCATTTAAATTGTCTGAAATGTTTCTTGAAATAAGAAGTGATCTTTTAAAACAGCCACAATTGAAAAAAGAAGCTCCTTCAATTGAAGTAACAGGTGAGGAAAATCCTAGCATTGTAGACACTCCTACAGACCTGTTAATTGATGATGCAAATATCTTCAAAAGGATTGACATACCTTGGAGGCTCATAGATGAACAAGAAGCTATGACAGAAAAGGTCATTGACACAGACAAAGAGAACTTGCAGAAGACTGTCAGGCAGTACAAACATCAAACGAGTTACATACAAGAGGTAAATGATGGATTAATGATGGCTAATAGGAGGTTGAGAGAAGACCTTCAGGATGTAAATGACCATTTCCAGGAGTTGACAGCAGTAGCAAAGGAAGCACTAAAGAGGAAAAGGGCTACTGACATGCATTGTGCAGAGTTGGAAAGGACAGTCCAGGACCTGCAGCAGAGAAACCAGGAGCTTATCAAGAATATAAATGACATGGAGCAGGAGCAGAAGAAAGCCAAGAGGAAAGATCAAGCACTAGATGGGATTGCTCTCCTAGCTGAGGCAGCGAAGAAGCTATGAGTCAGTTGTTCATTTAGTTAGTTGTTATCTTTTGATAAACACATATGTTAGTGATTTACTATTTTTAGCATATTTTGTAATTTTGTAAGTTTGTACTTTTTACTTTAACTCAACGAGTTGATAGAGGTAGTTAGGGTTTTAGACCCAACTGATTTTGTAAAGAAACACTATTTAGAGATATAGGAAAGTCATTGAGAAGGTTCTGATTTTTGGGAGCTATAGGAGGTCTGTAGACTATTTGTATCTTCAGACTTGTTCAGAGCTAAGCATTGTGACTCTTATAAGAATTTGCTAATGAAATTATGAGATATATATGACTTTTCTCCTTCAGTTTTTTCTGTGTTGGCTTCATTATTGAACTTGTTTAGTTTCTTAATAGATATATTCATTGCTGGTTAATGTGTATTTGCTGGTAATGCTTGTCTGTTATGTATGAACCTCAATATTGTTTTTCTGTTGGATCTTGTGTGATATATCATGCATCTTTATCATCTTTTGTTTATGATTTAGTTGTTATTTTGTTTCTGAATGTATTCCCTGATAGTTCCTAAATATTACAACCATTAAAACATTACAGAAACCCTAAACCTTATCTGTTTTATTGAATTTTATCTTGAGTGTGTGTTGGCTTGTTTCTCTGGCCTTAGAAACAATTTCTGGCACAAACATCTTTGGCGACGTTGCCGGGGACGAAGCTGAAGCATATATTCCCTGGGATACTTATCATTTTTCCTGGTTTAAGAGGTGGACTTGAACCAGCACTTTTAAGGCTATTTTTCACCAAAGTTTTCACAGTGGCTTCTAGAGGAGTGGGAACCAGGAGCAGACCTACTTCACCGTTACATTCAGGGGTTTCAGACCTTGAACAAATCTTGAAAACAACAAGAAAACTTCGAAGGTCTCAATCTTTATCAGCCCTCTGTGACCCTGACCAGTTGGGTGCTTCATTACATCCAGATGAAACCTCACCTTGGATAAAACCTACCATCCCTGAGAGCACTTTTCAAGTTTTTACTAATCCTCAAACCTTTTTGAAAGCCAAGACTGCTTCTCCTGGTAAAATACCTCTCTTTCAGCTAAAAGTAGGAAAAATCCATTTTCAAACAAGTTCCATTCAAGCTTCCTCATCTTCAAAACCTATCAGTACAAAAATGGCAGCTCAAAACCCTCCCATGGATATGATGGACCACATGGTTGCAGCCAGGTATGCACCCTTAGTCTTACCTCAGCCTTTACATGCTCTGTCTGGAGGTGATTACCAGAAATATATGCCTAGGTTCAATGGCCAGGGGGAGACCACTGCTGAAGAACATTGGGAGGCTTTCCTAAGTTATGCTGACAATCAAAACATTGAGATCAAAGATGTATGGATGAGGGTATTTGTTCAGAGCCTTGATGGGGATGTAAGGAAGTGGTTCAGAGAGTTGCCTGCCAACTCAATCACTATAATTGACGAGCTCCATGATCTTTTCATGAGGCAATGGGGAGACACAAAGGACCAGACCTATTATATAACTGAGTTTGGAGCCCTCAGAAGGAAAAAAGAGGAGACTGTTGCTGATTTTTCCAAAAGATTTAACAAAATGTATAGTAGGATTCTAGCAGAAATTAAGCCTACTGAAACATCAGCTAAACTCACCTATGCCAATGCCTTTGATCATGAATTTTCTCTATTGATGAGAGAAAGAAGACCTATCACCCTGCTGAACATGCAAGATGCAGCATTGGAGGTAGAGTCTAATTTGCCGGCTTCAAACAGACTTAAGAAAGAAACAACCCAACAACTTTATGAAAGAAAAGGAAAGAAGGAAGCTGTTTCAACAAGTGCTGGTCCTCAGTCTGCTGAAGCTAAGATAGATGAGATGGAAAAGCTGGTAAATATTCTCACTGCCAAACTGAATAAACTAGAGCTTGAAAAGAATTCTGCCAAACCTGCTCCAGAAGCTGAAAGAAATCAAATAACCAGAATCAGTTCAGAAGGCAATTTGCTCCCAGATTTATACCAAGAGAGCGTAGGAACAATGATATTCAGCAAGAGAGGAGAGATAATGAATATCAAAGAGTGCCCCCACCTCTTCAAAATAATGTAGCTGATGAAGAAGAAGTTGATGAACAGCTGCTCTTTGAAGAGACTGAGACTGATCAGGATATGAACCACTTTGGAGATGGATTGTCTACAGGTTTTGTTACTGAAGAAGATTTTATGAATTCAGAATATTATGATGCTGATATGTTTGAAACTGAAGATGATTTAGGCTTGGAAAATACTGCTGTAACTGCTTCTGTCCATCAGAATGGACCTAAGAAGACAATAAATCTCAGATCAGGCCCAAAACAAGTGGTACAAGCCCCCAAGAAGAAGGCTGTTGTTCCTGGTGCAAATGTTCTTGCTGCCACTATTCCTGCTGCCACTGTTCCTGCTGCTACTGTTGCTGTTAAAAAAATAGCTGATCCCGTGCAAGAAAAAAGACAAGTTGCAGAAAAATCAAGGAAGACTCCAGAGGTGGAAGAGGTAAACAAATTTGTTCAGAATTTCAGTTTGGAGAATGAATTAGGGAAGTTAAAGATTCCTGTGCCTTTAACTGAGTTAATAAAGAATCCCTCATATAAACAAACAGTCTTGAAAGTGATGAATTCAGTAAGTAATCAGCCTGTTTCAGACACAGTTAATCTATAGGAAGAAAACCCTAAAATCTTCATTGGATCAGCCCTAGCTGAAAAAACTGAAAATGAGGCTAGTGCTTCACCTCCTTTATACGTCACCCTGACAGTCCATGATCAAATGATTCACAATTGTCTTTTAGATTCAGGAGCATCCCACAATCTGATGCCAAAGGCTGTTATGGAAGCTTTGGGCCTGAGCATCACTAATCCTTACCATGACCTATATGCCTTTGATTCCCGAGCAGTGAAGTGCCTTGGAGTGATAAAGGATATGGTTGTCAGCCTAGCTTAGTTTCCCATGAAAAGTGTGATAATGGATGTTGTGGTAGCTGATATAAAACCGAAATTTGGTTTACTTCTATCTAGGTCATGGGCTAAAAAGGTTGGAGGAACCTTACAAATGGACCTTTCATATGCCACCATTCCAGTATTTGGTGGAGAAACTAGAAGATTGTATAGAGAACTGCAGTTTGCTTACATAGTGACAGATGACAAGCATCCCACTAATCACCCACTGTAATCTATTGATAAAGATCTTGGTACATGCATGTTACATTTCAGTGATGAGGATAATTCTGCTGGTCTGTTACAAGTGGAAAAATATCAGCCAATAAAACACAACAGAGAGGAAGAGGATGCACTATGGCAGGTGTACTTTGACGGATCCTCACGCAAAGAGGGTGCTGGAGATGGAGTCCTACTCATTTCTCCTGGAGGTGAAACAGTGAAACTCATGTATAAGCTGGAGTTTGTTACCACTAACAATACTACTAAGTATGAAGCTCTGCTACTGGGACTGAAAGCTACTAAAGACTTAGGCATTCAGGAAATTGCTGCATTTTGCGACTCCGAGTTGGTTGTTCAACAGGTGAAGAACAACTATCAAGTAAAGCAGGGTTTGCTGAAAGTATACCAGAATGAGGTATGGGATATTCTTGAAAATTATTTTATAGCATTTAATATCACTCATATTCCAAGGAATCATAATGAGACTACAGATTCGTTAGCTTTGGCTGCCACACACTTCAGAATTCCTAAAACCACTCAGCTAAGGTATCCCATAGAAGTGAGGTACAGACCATGTGTACCGGATATTGTGAAGCACTGGAGGGTATTTGAAGATGGCATTGAAATCAAAAAATTTCTTGAGCTTACAGATGAGTTTACTAATGCCCAAATTGATCAAGAAGAAGATGAAGGGGATGAACAGTTAGATGAGTTTGCTGAAAATGAATCTGCTGAAAATGAGTCTGCTGAAAATAAGTTTGCTGAACATGAGATAGCAGGTCATAAAATTATTGAGTTGAAGAGTAAATTCATCCCAAAAGGTTTAGTACCTTTAGAAAGAATATTTACCAAAGATGATACTCCTTCAAAGCCAGTGGTTCAATCTTCAGAAGACAATGTAGTGGACTGCAACATTGGTTCTGCTGAACATCCAAAAATGGTAAAAATTTCTAAATCTCTTTCAACTAAACAAAGAAATAGATACATCAAACTTCTGAAAGAACATGTAGATGTGTTTGCCTGGTCTTATGAAGAACTACGAACCTATGATACAGCAATCATTCAGCATAAAGTTCCTTTGAAGCCTAATGTTAAACCTTTCCGACAGAAACTAAGAAGGATCAATCCAGCTTTGTTTCCTGTGATTGAAAAGGAAGTAAAGAAGCTGCTGGATGCAAAAATAATAGTGCCTCTCAGGTACTCTTCCTGGGTTGCTAATCTGGTTCCTGTCAGGAAAAAGAATGGGGAAATCAGATTATGTGTTGACTTCATAAATTTGAATAGATCATCATTGAAAGACAACTATCCTCTTCCTAAGATTGAACAGGTTTTGCAGCAAGTGGTTGGAGCACAAAGAATCTCTATGGTGGATGGTTTCTCAGGGTACAATCAGATTGCAATACACCCTGATGACAAGGAAAAGACAGCCTTTACAACCCCCTGGGGGACATTCATGTATGACAAGATGCCTTTTGGCCTGATGAATGCTGGAGCAACATTTCAGAGAGCAATGGATATTGCCTTTTTTGGAGAAAAATATAAGTTTGTGGTCATTTATTTGGATGATATTACTGTTTTTTCACAGTCAAATGATGAGCATCTGAAGCATTTAAGGCAGACCTTCCAAAAATGCATAAAATTTGGCCTATCCCTAAATCCCAAAAAGTCACATTTTGCTGTGCAAGAAGGTAAATTACTTGGTCACCTTGTGTCTGCTGATGGCATCCGAATAGATCCTGAAAGAGTGAAAGCTATACTGAAGATCAGTTTACCCAGGAGCCAAAAAGATGTTCAATCATTCATTGGCAAAATTAATTTTCTGCGGTGGTTCATTCCCAATTTTGCTGAGACTATTAAACAGATCACAGCCATGTTGAAGAAGGACCAGGAAGTCAGGTGGACTGTTGAGGCAAAGGTTGTATTTGAAAAAATCAAGGTGGCTCTTACTGAAGCACCTGTGTTGGTAATCCTTGAGTTCACCAAAGAATTCCTTACTTTTTCATTTGCATCAAAAGACACAATTGCAGCAGTTTTACTTCAGAAAAATAAAGAAGGATTGAAACAGCCTATTGCCTTTTTCAGTAAAACTCTTAGGGATTCTGAGCTGAAGTACAGTATATTGGAAAAGCAGGCTTATGCTCTGGTGAAGGATTTAAAATTTTTCAAAATTTATGTCCTGCACTCAAAAGTTATTTCATTTGTTCCAAATGCTGCTGTGAAAGATGTTTTAACACAGCCTGATAGTGAAGGGAAGAGAGGCAAATGGATTGCAAAAATTATGGAGTACAATGTGGAGATCAGACCTACTAAGCTTGTCAAGGGGCAGGGTTTAGCTAAGCTGCTAGCTGAATCAAATTGTCAGGCTCTTGTACTGTATGTTATGGTTGAAGAAATAGCTCAAGAAGAAGATCAAGCAGCTCTGAAGAAAGAGAAGATCATGGATTTCTACTCAGCATCTACCTGGTATGCAGACATTGTTCATTTTCTGTTATTTCTGCAATGTCCTGAGCATTTAGACAAGAAGGCTGCTAGATCTTTGAAACTCGGAGCTACTAAGTATTTTTTGGTAGAGGATCAATTGTTCTGGAAGGATCCAGGGGGTATCTTGCTCAGATGTTTGGACCAATCTGAAATAGGAGAAGTGATCTCAGAATCCCATGAAGGTGCCTGCGGAGGGCATAAATATTGGAAAGCAACAGCTTACAAAATTTTACGAGCTGGATATTATTGGCCATCCTTTTTTACAGATGTTTACCAGCAGGTAAGAGCTTGCATTCCTTGTCAAAAATTTGCTGGTAAACAGAAATTATTGTCTTTTCCTTTGAAACCTATTGTAGTCAATGCCCCTTTTCAGCAATGGGGTTTAGATTTTATTGGAGAAATTAATCCATCATCTTCAGGACAGCATCATTGGATTCTGACTGCAACAGCTTTTTTCACAAAATGGGTGGAAGCCATTCCCACGAGGAATGCTACGGATAAGGTAATCATTGAATTCATTGAAGAAAACATCCTGAGTCGGTTTGGCTGTCCACAGAGATTAGTAATAGACAATGCAAAGGCATTCAAATCTAAGGCAATGGTGGCCTTTTGTCAAAAAAATGGCATCATTCTGAAGCATTCAACTCCCTATTATCCTCAGGGCAATGGTCAGGCTGAATCATCTAACAAGAACATCATTCAAAGCATCAAGAAACTACTAAAGCATAACAAAAGGTCTTGGGATTCAATGCTGAAGTATGCATTGTGGGCAGATAGGATTACAGTGAAACAGGAAATTGGTACTTCTCCATTTCAGCTGGTTTATGGTACAGAAGCAGTTTTCCCTGTTCAGCTGGGGATTCCAGTGATGAAATTCCTCCAGAATTCTCAAGAGGAACCAGATGATATACAGAGGAGAATCTTTGAAATGATAGAGTTACAGCAAAGTAGAGAAAAGGTGGATGAAAAAGCACAGTTGTACAGAGCCAAGATTAAAAATAGGTTTGACAAGAACATTAAAGAACATACTTTCTCAGAAGGTGAGATGGTTTTAAGATGGGATGCAAGAAAGGAGAAAAAGGGTAAGCATGGTAAGTTTGATAATCTTTGGTTTGGCCCTTTTCTGGTATCAAAAGTGTTAGAGAACAATACTTTTTATCTTGCAGTCCTTGGAAGGTGAGGAATTGTCTAGCCCTGTTAATGGGAGATTCCTCAAGCATTTCTACAGTTTATAAGAGCATTTTCACTGATCATTGTACATACCGGTGAGTGAATCATAATAAGACTCCATGGCCCAATGGAAGTTTTGCAAACAGGTAGGTAGAGGACAGAAGGCACTGGTCTACAGGTTCTTGAAGCCTCGCAGGGAGGTCTTCATCCCGCAGCTGGAGCCAGATGTTAAGTCTGAATTTTGTTTCTTCAATTTTGGTTTGATTTGCTTTACTTTATTTTGATTTTTCTCTCTTTTAGGAAATTTTTTTAGTGTTTTTATGAAATTTTGAGCTTGTTTCCAAAATTTTCAATTTTAAGCCATAGGTTTGTTTTTTGTTGAAGGAGTTTTAAAGTCATTTTATCAAATCATGGATTCACAAATGATTATTCTGAGCTTAATAATGCATGATCACTACTCAAGCAACTTTTAAACCTCACACAAAATGCCAAAAAGATGAAAAACCGCGAGAAAATAGCACTAGAATTATTCTTGTAGCGCTGGGGTAAAAAAATAATGAAGGCGCACTACAAGAATATCGTGACCTTCATTATTCCCAGTTTTCTAGCAAATTTTTGTCATTATTTCAAATGATGAATGACTAATCCCATGCTGTGAGTTGTTTGCTACATGTGAACTCCAAAATTATCATGATTCCAAGTGTTTCCAGGTCGTGAAACAAATCGTGGCTATCATTACTCCTAATGAGGTTTGGTTTGACAGGTAGCAGCGAAATTTAGTCTAATGTGAAGTGAATTGTTACATGCATGCATGTTTGATGTTAGAAGACTTAATAGAACGACGGTGCTGGCCAAAAAACATGGAGATTGCAGTTACGAAGCCAAGTGGGGTTTTTACAGTTGCTCCGAAAACTAGGGCTTCTTTATTCTGACATCTGTAATCAAATCAAACACATCAAGACACCTTTTCAGCCATTAAATAGCTCGGAGGCTGGCTTAAATCAACTTTAGTGGAGCATTCAACAGGTATTTCATGGTCACCCAAAAATATCTATTAATTTGGGGTTTTTCTGATGAAGCATGTTCTAGCAAATGTTTTTGAACCAAACATTAATATTTGCTCTCATCAAACATCTCTGTGAGGAGAAAAGAATATTAGAACTGTGAGTGAACAAATATTGAACAATATCAGTTTTTTATATCAATATAATCTTGTCAAGGTTTGATGGTTCGGTGAGATAAAAATTCTGTCCGTCACAATGTACAAACCTAAGATTGCTGCTGGTGCAACATGAGATAAAGGAACTGGACCTTAAGACAGTATGAAGACCTAGACAGCATAAAGACCTCGTTTTCATTGCATGATAAAAGGCTGATCAGTTTGGTTTCAAAGTCAAGAATGAAATAGAGAATGAGCAGAGTATGAATGCAAAGAGGAGACTAAGCAGCCTAAGACCTAAAGCATTCATATACTGTGGTTTATTACACATTGTGGAGATGGTCAGTGATAAGTGGTTTTTATGACAGTATTATTGATGATTAAATTTCACTCACAGGCTTGATGAAGAACAGTGAATCCTCAGTAATCTAAATCATTCTACCTGGTGGAGAGATTTATTTTGCTTTGAAAACAAGTATATCAGTCAAGCAGATTGGAGGAAGCGAGGAGTTTAAATCTTGAGAATAAATAAGAACTTAGTATCATTTTGATATTTAAACTGTTGAGAGCTAAAAGTGATAAGTTTGAGATTGTTTCTGCCTTATATTCCTCTCATCTAACCTCTAAACAGTCTGCAATTTATCCATAAGGTTGACAGCCGAGATGCTTCTTGTAAAATTTTATTGTGCAGATATTGTCTATACAGGATTCTAGCAGCTTATGGTACCCAATGCACAGGTTTAGGCTACATTCTGGATATGAACAACCAATTGAAAAATTAAATTCCATGACAGTCACCAGTTGCAGTGAAGAATTTGGAAGATTTGAAATGACCTAAACCTCTTATCCTTATGATAAACCTAATCTGTATTAGGAAAACAAAGGAGAAATCAAAGAAGAGCAAAGAGAACTATTTTTGAAACCTGAAGGATTTGAGAAGGAAACAATCACCTGACTGGTTATTAATTGAATCCTAAAACCTATACAGTTTCATCCTCTAAAGGAAAATGGGCAAGAGTGGTAAAATTAACAGAGATGAACCAACTAATGTAGAGTGGATTGAAAATCTTCCTGGATGTGTTGAATTATTTCAACAGGCTAGTTGGCTTGAGTTCTTTAAAAGAATAAATGGATATAATGCTGAAGTGTCTTGCAGGTTTGCACAATGCTGTAAAAATGACATGGTCAACTTTGATACTCTTAAATTCAAGCTGACAGTAGAGCTGATTGCAGAAGCCACAAGGATTAAGAATGAAGGTGAACCATGGTTTAAAAAGCTGCCTTTTGACTTTGAGCCACAGAGATATCTATTACCCAATGTCACCCCTGATTGGAATAAAGGCATCCTTATTCAACATTTCAGAAAGGAATGGATAGAGCCAATTAGGATTTTGCAGAGTTATGTTACTTGCGAAGGCAGGTATGCTTATGTGTATAAATATCATTTCAGATTTCTCCAACATATGGTGGGGTTTTCAAAGATGAACCTGCCATTCTTCTTTTTGAAAAGCTTGCAGAAAATGTCCAGTAGGGTTAAGCAGCATGAAGACCATACTTCTCAATCAATCTTTCATCATGGACTAATTAAGTTGATTATTAGCACAGTTTTGCAACATGAAGGGAAGACTTGGGAATTTTTCATCTTTTGGTCTGGTTTTCAAACCAAAGAAGAAGATCAGAAACCTAAGAGGAAAGCTGACAAGGGTAAAGTTTTGATGAGAAAATTAGGACAGAATCCTAAGCTTGAGGATAAAGAAGAGGTCAAAGCTGAGAAAACATCAGAGCAGGTGGAGGAGGATAGTAAACCCAAACTGCTTTCAGCCAGTCTTAAAGGCAAGTACTCACTGTTTGTAGATGAGAAAGAGGGACCTGAGCAGTACTTGGCACCTACAGAGGATTCTCATGAAGTGAAAACTGCTGATATAAAAGAGGTTGATGTACCTAAGGAGAAGATTCAAACTCAACAGAGAAGCCCTATCACTATTCTCTTAGATGATGAGGGATACTTATTGGAGGAAGAACAGCCCATCTCTAAAGTAGAACTCAAGGTTGAAACAATCAAAGAAATTCCTACTTCAGGCAGCAAAGTAACAAAATCTAGCAGAAAGAAAATTAAACTTGAAGTAGTAGAATTGGCTACTATCCAGCATCAGGGAAAGGAGCTGAAAATGTTGGGAGAGACAACATCTTATTGGAGACCTAAAACTAGGTCAAAGAACAAACTAAGACTGAACATGAAGAAATTGCTCAATCCCAGGTTAAACACAAATGAAGTTACTGTATTAGATGATGTATCTCCTGATGAAAAGACAGAAGTTAAGAAAGTTGGCAGAAAAGAGAAGAAGCCAGCAGCTGCAAACGCTTCTTATATGCATCCTACAGAAATCAAGAGTTCATCAAAATCATTAGAAGATTCAAGAAAGCATGCATTTAAATTGTCTGAAATGTTTCTTGAAATAAGAAGTGATCTTTTAAAACAACCACAATTCAAAAAAGAAGCTCCTTCAATTGAAGTAACAGGTGAGGAAAATCCTAGCATTGTAGACACTCCTACAGACCTGTTAATTGATGATGCAGATATCTTCAAAAGGCTTGAAATACCTTGGAGGCTCACAGATGAACAAGAAGCTATGACAGAAAAGGTCATTGACACAGACAAAGAGAACTTGCAGAAGACTGTCAGGCAGTACAAACATCAAATGAGTTACATGCAAGAGGTAAATGATGGATTAATGATGGCTAATAGGAGGTTGAGAGAAGACCTTCAGGATGTAAATGACCATTTCCAGGAGTTGACAACAGTAGAAAAGGAAGCACTAAAGAGGAAAAGGGCTACTGACATGCATTGTATAGAGTTGGAAAGGACAGTCCAGGACCTGCAGCAGAGAAACCAGGAGCTTATCAAGAAGATAAATGACATGGAGCAGGAGCAGAAGAAAGCTAAGAGGAAAGATCAAGCACTAGATGGGATTGCTCTCCTAGCGGAGGCAACGAAGAAGCTATGAGTCAGTTTTTCATTTAGTTAGTTGTTATCTTTTGATAAACACATATGTTAGTGATTTACTATTTTTAGCATATTTTGTAATTTTGTAAGTTTGTACTTTTTACTTTACCTCAGCGAGTTGATAGAGGCAGTTAGGGTTTTAGACCCAACTAATTTTGTAAAGAAACACTATTTAGAGAGATAGGAAAGTCATTGAGAAGGTTCTAATTTTTGGGAGCTATAGGAGGTCTGCAGACTGTTTGTATCTTTAGACTTGTTCAGAGCTAAGTATTGTGACTCTTATAAGCATTTGCTGATGAAATTATGAGATATATATGACTTTTCTCCTTCAGTTCTTTCTGTGTTGGCTTCATTATTGAACTTGTTTAGTTTCTTAATAGATATATTCATTGCTGGTTAATGTGTATTTGCTGGTAATGCTTGTCTGTTATGTATGAACCTCAATTTTGTTTTTCTGTTGGATCTTGTGTGATATATCATGCATCTTTATCATCTTTTGTTTATGATTTAGTTGTTATTTTGTTTCTGAATGTATTCCCTGATAGTTCCTAAAGCTTACAACCATTAAAACATTACAGAAACCCTAAACCTTATCTGTTTTATTGAATTTTATCTTGAGTGTGTGTTGGCTTGCTTCTTTGGCCTTAGAAACAATTTCTGGCACAAACACTAATGAAGCAAGCAAGCTTTGGCATGAAATATTTGGCCATCTTAACTACAAGTATCTTTCTGATTTGAGTGAAAAATATATGGTCAGATGGTGAAAAATATATGGTCATGGGGTTACCAAAGATCAAGTTTTCTAAGGGATTCTGTCAAGGTTGTATCCTAGGAAAACACCCAGAGCACAAGTATGAGAAAGCCAGTCATGAGAGAACCTCTACACCTCTTGAGCTGATCCATAGTGACATTGCTGGTCCATTCTCTCATATGTCCATGATTCAAGTGAAATATGCACTGACCTTGATAGATTAATTTTCTAGGTATTTTTGGGTTCACTTCCTAAAGCATAAGTTTGAAGTTTTTGACCTCTTCGAAGTATTTAGAGCCTTGGTTGAAAACCAGTCTGGGAGGAAACTCAAGATCCTCATATCTGACAATGGTGTTGAGTATGTCAAGTATGAGTTCATTCAGTATTGTAAATATGCATTTATTCATATGCATCATTCAATCCCTTACACACCACAACAAAATGGTGTTGTTGAGAGAAAGAATAGATCACTGAAGGAGATGGCAACCTGCATGATGGAGGCTAAGAATTTGCCACCAAAGTTTTGGTCCGAGGCTATAAAATGTGCATCCTACATCCAGAATAGAGTGCCTCATAAATTATCTTGATGGTATGACTCCTTTCAAAGATTGGAGTGGGCACAATCCAAATGTGACCCATTTCAGGATTTTTGGCTCAAAGGCTTGGGCTAGAATTCCAACTAAAAAGAGGAAGGCTTTGTAGCGCCAAATCCAAGAGTTCCTATTTGTTGGGTATTCTAAAGATTCAAAAGGGTACAATATGATCAACTTGAGCACTAACAAATATTTCACTGAAAGAAGCGTTCAGTTCCAAGAAGAGCCTTTAGTAGCAGTTGAAGTGGGAGAGTCTTATTCACCACTAGATACATTGATTGTAAGTGAAGAGACTAATGAGTTTGTTGATTCTGATATGTCTGATAATGATGATTTGATTTCATATCCTAACAGTACTCCAAGACCAAAATGTGCAGAAAAGACCATTCATGCGGCTGGGGAACTCACTAGAAATCTTAATGACACTAGGAGGACTAGATCTCAATTTGAGAGTGCCCTTTGTGTGAAAGATCCTCTATTTGCTGAGAACTGATATTTGATGGTTGAATCAAAGCCACAGACATATGGATATGTAGCACATGATCCAATATGGAAAACATCCATGAAATAAGAATTCAGCTCGCTCCAGAAGAACAATACTTGGGAATTGGTTGATCTTCCCCCAGGGAGGAAGCTAGTTCAATGTAAGTGGGTTTTCAAGACTAAGTTTGCTGCTGATGGTTCACCTTTGAAATATAAGGAAATATTGGTAGCCAAGGACTACTCACAAGTACATGGTATTGACTATAATGAAACCTTTCCACCAGTACACCAGTGGTCTCGAAATTGCTCAATCCCAAAATGGAATAAAAGTACATCAATCAAAGTATTATTTGAATTTGCTAAAAAAGTTCAACATGAAATATTGCAATCCAATCAATACTCCTTTCCTTTCAGGATTTAAGCTTGAAGAAGCAGGTTCTTCTCCTATGGTAAATAATACACTGTATAGGCAGTTGATTGGGTGTCTTCTTTATCTTACACACACTTGACCTGATATATATTATGCAGTTAGTGTGGATTTGAGATACATGGATCAGCCTCATGAGATCCATTGGAGAGCATCCAAAAGGATCCTAAACTTTTTTTAAGGAACAAGAACTCATGGGATCTTCTACAAAGAAAAATCTGATCTTGATTTGATTGGGTTTACTGACAGTGATTGGGGAGGTGACAACACAGATCCAAAGTCTACATCAGGATATGTGTTCACACTTGCAGAAGGACCAATTAGTTGGTCAAGCAAGAATCAGAGTGCCATAGCACTCTCATCTACATAAGCAGAGTATAGAGGAGTTGTAAATGTAGCAACTTAATGTTTGTAGTTATAGGGGGTACTTGGAGAATGTGGTTTCAAATCAGAGTTTTCAACTATTATATACTGTGGTAATCAGAGCACCATTTGAATCTGCAATGATCCAATTTAGAGATATAAAACCAATCACATTGAGATCCATATGCACTACATCAGACAGCTTGTGCATGATGGCACCATTGATATACTCTTATGTGCATCTTTAGAACAGGTAGCAGACATCTTCACCAAAGTTTTTTGGTAGAAGACCTTCAGCAATCTCAAATCACTGATGGGGATTGCTGATCATGATATCAAGCATGATTGATGACAATATTTCCAAAAAACTTTCTTTCCTGTCCATGTTTGAGGGAGGATTTTCCCACTGGGTTTTTCCCTCTTTCCTTGGTTGTATCGACAAGCAGTATGTAAAAGGTGACTAAGCCTTGTTGCTAGGCCCTATAGTTTTCTGATATTTACTCATAAATTTAGGATTAAGTGGGGCCCTTAGACATTAATTTTAATATGTTTTTTCTTATTACCTAGTTTCCTAGATTCCATTCTATGCTAGTTGCCTTCTACAAGTCCTAGAAGTCAACACATGCTAAAAATGAGTCATGGAGTGCTTGGGAAACATCCTGGAAACCCAATTTAGTATGTTTTATTTATTCCAGATCCCCCAAATCACATATCTTATTTTTCTGAAAAGCTACCTTGTTTTATTCTGATCTAAGGAAAAAGGAAAAGCTAGACTAGGTGTAGTTGACTTGTTTTTTTCCCACATCATCCTCCCTCCTTTTCTTCAAATAAAAGAATTTATGAGTTTTCTTTCCATCCCTCTTTAGCTTTCCCACTTGACTTCACAAATTCATGAGCATCTTCATAGATTTGGAAATTTCTTTATGCACCTATGGGGGATTTGACTAGATTTAGTAAGCCTACTTTTTGACTATTTCGAATGGCATCTTTATGCATTCGATTATCTCATGCAATGATATATTGCAGCAGCCTATTAGTTCACAAGGTTGGCTATTGTACACTTATTGAATACATATTAGTTTTATGCTCCAATTTTAGTCTCCTTTGGTGTGAATTTTGCATGTTTGATTAGCAATTTTGTGAGTGTAATTGTTCTATCTCTTGGGTTCAATTTCCACAATTAACCAATTGCATTGTTATTTTTTCCTTTGGATTTCTATGATAGTGTGGTGTGATAGTCGACTGTGTAAGATAATATTTTCTTCTATGTAAAAGTGTGTTAATTAGTATCAGTTTTTACATACATACTCAACCCTTGTGTAGACTTAATATTTATCTTTCTTAGAGTTTGCTGAATTATATAGATCATTTCTTTTATGAATTGGTTGTTTTTATTGATGGTTTGTGATTTTTCTGATTTGGTAAAATAGGATTTAACTTTCTACAAAAGTAATTCTAGGTTGATTCATTCTTAGATTATAAACTGCAAGTTTGATATCGTACGAATTATAAGTCCTTTATAGTTCCTAGATTAATGATTTAATTTGGTTTTCTACAATAATATGAGTTGACTAAGTAGTGATTAGGATTGAATTATTTGTATTTTATTCATCAACTACTGAAAATATTTATGCATATATTTTGCTAGTTACCTTTGAAATAAATGGAATTCCTTGGGTTGACAATTTATATTGAGCACTCTACATGTTACAAGAATTAATGAGTATATAGAGTGACCAATGTTTTGGCTTCATTGCCAAGGAAGGTAATTGTTAGACATAGTTGGTATTTGTTTGGTTCAATTTCATTTAGCAACTCTAATGTTTGGGGTGCAGGGGCAATAAGACGTAGTGAAGAGCTACGCATCCTTCAACAAACCGAACGGGTTCCTACACTGAGGATCAAGTATGATTAAATAAGCTTGCATGAATAAGAGAATAACTTGATGGGAAATCTCTAGAACTCCCCAAAGCACTAACTTGGCAGGTGGAAGAGGTCATGGCTATAGCCCAATCCTAGTAAAAAATACATTCGTTGATTAATTAATTTCCAGGGTTGATTCTTCTACTGGATCTATATATAGAGGACCATCATCTGTAAGAAGAATCCCTATTCCTCCTAGGTTGGAGACATCAGTTTCAACTATGGAGATATTGACAAGAGTTGTGACACCATTTGGTGGCCCTGTGGAGTAGACTCCAGGGGATACATAAATTTCTGTAGGGGAAGTTGGACCAGAGGAGGTCTATCGAATCAATGGGGAGGAATTTACTAAAGAAGAGTGGTTGTAGTTTTGACAGGAGTTTGAAGATCATAAGAACCGAGAAAATCGAGAAGAAGAGGTAATCATGAATAACAAATGTCACCATGACAATCATAAAGAAGTAGTAGGGGACAATGATAATGATAATGGTGACCTTCAGCATGAGGAGACATTTGCCACACTTCAGTTCCCTATTTGACAAAGAACTGTACAAGCCCCTATGAAAAATATTTCACCCTCAGCATTACCGCACTTTCATGGGAAGTCTATAATGGATCCAAATGAATTCCTCTTTGAATTCGAGTTATGACTATACCTCCAGTGAGAAGAAATTGAAATTATTTCCCACCACCTTGAAAGATAATTCATTATGGTGGCTTATGAGTTTGGGTGGAGAAACTGTTGCAACGTGGGATCAGATGAAGCAAGTATTTCTTGCGAAGTACCAAGAATATTGCAGAATAAAGGATAAGAGAGAAGAACTATTTAAGATTGTGCAAAAAGACAATGAAAGTTTGGAGGATTTTGTGGAGAGGCTTCTGTATAATTTGCAGAGATTAGGACATACCACTATTTAAAGGATGTCCTCAAGATCATTTTGTTGTCTGTAATAAGAGAAGACTTCCTAGACATGCTTAATATATTAGGGAAGGGAGACATCTCCAAATAACCTTGTGATCATATTGTGGAATTATGTCGACGATACTCTAGAGGGTCTTTTAGAACAATACAAGGGACTGAGACGTATTCTCATGAGAACATAAGTCAGCTAGTGGAGGGGCTACTCGGGAAGAGACAGGAGACATTGTAGAGAATTTTAAAACTAACATGATGAGTTCCATTTCTTTACAGCTAGATATCATAAGAGAAAAAAATTAAAAAGTGGCTGAAGATTTGGTACTTGGGGTATTCTTCCCTAAGTGTGGGAAAAAGTACCTACTGAGAGAGTTCCCAGTTGATAAGGTGGAGGTATGTGGTATGTGCGAGCTCAAACATGACATTAAAAATTTCCCTTCATTTCTAAAGGACAAAGTAGTTTTTCAAGCATCAACTGTAGACACAGAGCAGGCATGTTTCATCTCGTAAAAGAAGCCGTGGAAACCTCAGATTCCAAGTATAAAATCTAAACCTAAACCTTTTAATTCATGGAATAATGTTAATAATAAATTTCCTCCATAATAATCATATCTTGATACATAATGGCACCAAACTTCGTAACATGCAATGCAATATTTGACCCCTTGGACTTCATGGGAACAACATCCAAATGAACAAGTCCCTTGGTCTCCGGGATGGAGAAACCTTTATCTAGGAAACCCATTTTCCCATAACCACACACCCTANCCCTTGGACTTCATGGGAACAACATCCAAATGAACAAGTCCCTTGGTCTCCGGGATGGAGAAACCTTTATCTAGGAAACCCATTTTCCCATAACCACACCCCCTATCCATAATATCAACAGCCACAAATAGAACTTTCCAATAATGGTACACCAATCGATGAACCACTCTATCCACAACTTCCTGCTAAACCTAACCCCAAACCTAATAATAAGGCAGTGCAACAATGTGAAACCTCCAGTATGCCAAATTATTCCATTTCCCCTCTCTCTTGCAATGATTTACATTTATGATCAGGGAGGGTAGTGGAACCAATCATCATTGAGGATGTTCTATCCTCTATAACTGAAGAAGGAATGAATCCATGATTTAAAAATTAATTCAGTTCAACAACCCCCATTACTGAGGATGCTAAAACACCACTGAAACACCGATTGAAATACATGATGAAACATTAGCTAAGGAACTTGTAGAGACAAATACGAAGACTCAACCTACATATTTTTTGAGAGAACCACTGTATCCTAAATTATTAGCCTTGCAAAAGGAAGTGGAAAACCCTAGTTTCAATCTTCTATGAGAATTGAAAAACCTTTATGTAAATATTCCACTATTAGAATCCCTACATGATGTACCTATTTATTCTAATACTGTTAGAGATCTAGTTGTAAAAAACCAGGAAGGAGACATGAAGATCCTCCTACGGTGCATGTAGTTGGGAAGTTATCTAAACTTATGATGCGGAGGGATCCATTGTCTAAATAAGATGACCCAGGGAACCCTATTGTTATAGTATATATTGGGAATACCTAGATACCTAACATTTTGGTTTATTTAGGCACTTCATTAAATGTTATGACCATTGAGACTATAAAAAAATTGGGACTTGCTGATCTCAAGCCTACCCAAACCATATTAGAAATGGATGACAGATCCACTATCAAACTGAAAGGAATCTTAGATGACCTTGTAGTATCCATTGACTCATGTGAGTACCCTGTAGACTTCGTTGTTTTACAACCCAAGTCACAACTAGGGGGACACCCATTAATCTTTGGAATACCATGGCTAGCCACAACAGATGCATACATTAGTTGTAGATCATGTTCCATGATGATTTCTGATGGAATTGCCATAAAAAATCTGACCTTATATCCTCCATTCAGACCTAGATCAGATGCTGAAATTCCATTGTGGATGGATTTGGAGGAGGATGAATATATTCAGCCATTATTGACAATTGGGAGAGCCTTGAATTTCGAAACATAAACTAAAGATGACACCATCTATAATTTTATTAGCAAGCCTACTTTTATCACTCGACAAGCATATCCGATCCTGAACAACACCTTAAAATAACAAGAACAAGAATGAATTACAAAATAAACCTTAGTCAGTAACACTAAACTAATCCTAGTAATTGATAGCTCAAAGTGTGTTCCAGTAGAAATTGAACCAGGGAAAACATCAGACACTAATCCTAATCTCAAAACTGATGAAATGAAACATCTTGTTATGCTACTGAAATGACATAAGGGGGCCTTTTATTAGGAATATACAGACATGATGGGTATCCCCTTGGGACTTTGTACTCACCATATTTATGTCAAGAATGATTCAAAGCCCATACACAAACCTCAATGCAGAATGAACCCGAATTTAAGAGACATTGTCAAGGAAGAAATCCAGAAACTTTTAGAGACAAGTTTTATTTATCCCATTTCATACAGTGAGTGGGTTTCCCCACTAGTGATCATACCGAAGAAGAATGGGAAATGGAGAATCTGTGTAGATTACAGAGAATTGAATAAAACAACACAGAAAGACCACTTCCCTTTACCTTTTATCGATCAAGTTTTAGACACCTTGTATGGGAAACGATTATTTTATTTCTTGGATTGGTTTAGTGGATATAACTAGATCCATATTTCCCATGAAGACCAAGAAAAAACCACCTTCACTTTTCCTTTGGGGAGCCTTTCCATATAGGGTTCTTCCTTTTGGTTTGTGTAATGCGCTAGCTACATTTCAACGAGTTGTAATCAAGATTTTATCTGAGATGGTAAATGATTGCATGGAAGTTTTTATGGATGATTTCACTCCACATGGTAACAATTTTGATGAAGCTCTAAGCGATTTGGAAAGCATTCAAGAATGTTGTGAACAAACCCACCTATCCTTGAGCACTGAAAAGTGTCATATGATGATGAGCGAAGGTATAGTTCTTAGGAATTTTATCTCTGTTGCAGGAATCCAGGTAGATCTAGATAAGATAAAAATAATTGCAAATATTCCTACTCCTGGGTCACAGAAAGAGGTACACAGTTTTCTTGGTCATGTTGGCTATTATATCCTATTTATAGATTTTTTTTTTCCAAATTGGCATCCCCTTTATTTACCTTACTGATGAAAGATGCATAATTTGTTTGGACAGATGCATGCCAAGAAGCATTTTAGAACTGAAGAAAAGTTATATACAACACCTATATTTAGAGGGCCTAATTGGCCCTTTCCTTTTCACATCTCTTTTGATGCTTCAAATACAACCATTGGAGCAGTTTTGGGACATCAGGAAGGTCATAGCCTGTATGCTATCTACTATTCTAGTAAGAATCTGGCTCCTGCTAAGTTGAACTATATGGTAACAAAAAAGTAGTCCCTTGCCATTTTTTATGCCATCAATAAATTTAGGAATTATTTTACTGGATATTCTACTTTTTTACATGTTGACCACCAAGTTATTAGATATTTAATTAATAAACCTATTACTAATGCTATAGTGACTAGGCAGTTGTTGTTACTTCAGGAATTTTCTATAACCATTGTTGACAAGCCAGGGAAGGAGAATGTGGTTGCGGATTTCCTTTCTTGACTAACTATTAATGATGATGATTCACCAATTGAAGACTCCTTTCCCGATGAACATTTGTTCGTAGTCTCAAGTTATTCCCCATGGTACGTTGACATTTCTAATTACCAACGCACTTATCCAAACGAGAAAAGAGAAGGATCATACAATATAATGCGAGATAATGTTGGATCAGAGGCCACCTCTTTTACATAGGGCGTGATTTGGAAATCAAGATTTGTGTGAGGGAAGATGAGATCCACATCATTTTGAAGGCCTACCATTATGAGCCATGTGGGGGAAATTTTGCTGATAAAAGAACTAGACATAAAGAATTAAGAACGGGGTATTTTTTGCCAACTATGTTTTAGGATGCAAAGAAGTATTCTCAAGCCTATGATAGTTGCCATAGAATGGGCCAGCCATAAAAATTGGATGAAATGCCACTTCAACCATAGTTAGTGGTTGAACCCTTTAATAGATGGGATCTAGACTTTGTAGGGCCTATTAAACCTCCCTCAAAGTAGAAGGTTTATATCTTGGTTTGCACTGATTATATGAATAAGTGGGTGGAATTTGTGGCTTTGGTAAAAGCAAATGATCAAGATGTAATAGATTTTTTATATGTAGATATCTTCACCCACTTTGGAATACCCAGAGAGATCATGACAGATGGGGAACCACAGTTTGTGTAACATAAAATGGGGGCCTTATTTTAGAAATATCATATTCAGCATCGAGCAACCTCACCATATCCTCCACAAGTCAATGACCAGGTGGAAAGCATGAATAAGGTAATCGAGTCAACCCTTACAAAAATAGTGAAGAGTCACTGTAGGGATTGAGATGAAAGGCTTCTAGAAGCATTATGGGCCTATCATACTACATGGTGCAAAACTAAAGGTTTCTCCCCATATGAACTGGTGTAAGGAAATAATGTTGTTTCCCTATTTGAGTTTGAAATCAAAACCATGAGAAAAACTATAGAGGAAAACCTAGACTTAACAGAGGCTCAAAAGATCTGGTTGAACCAATTGAATGATTTAGATGAAAATATCATCATTTCTATGCATCACACAACATTAATTCAACAATAGCACTCCAAATGGCATGTTAGATTTATAAAGAAGAAGGTATTTTGCGAAGGAGACTGGGATTTGATGTATGATTCACAGTTCAAAAGGTATTTTAAAGGAAAGTTACGTACAAGATGGCTAGGACCCTACAAAATAGATAAGATATTTAACAATGAAACCATCTGTTTGACCACTATTGATGAAAATCATACACCTCTGTTTGAAAATAGTCATCTGATATTTATTTATCATAAACCTATCTCGAAGTATGCATTTATCTCTCAGGTTGCAGCTGATCCGGACTATCAAATGGTACAGGAGCAGGTTTTTTTCCCTACTTCTAAAAACTTTTAAATCTTCTACAAATTCTACCTAGATATTGTATATAAATAAGTTTCTTGATTTCCTTTTGTTTTTTTAAGCTATGATTGGTTTGTTGTTTTTTAGCATTGTGAATAGGAATTCACACAAAGGTTCACATGAAAGAAACATTTGCGATGGGACAAGCGATTGCAAAATTCTAAATGATCCTTCTCGATTGATATTACTCAAAAAAGTAAGTGAATAAGTTTGCATACCTCTATGGGAAAGTTTGTCTTTTTCTAATGCTTTTATCAAGTTCTGTCAAAATTATTCGGCGGAGACTCCATTAACTACTTATACTTTATCCGCTACAATTCTACTGCAACTCCATTATTTTTTTCACCATAATTGGCCATTCTTCATTGCAACTCTGCTACTTTTTCCACCAAAATTGGCCATCTTTTGCTACAACTCTGTTACTCTTTTCACTAAAATTGGCCATTTTTTCTCTGCAACTCCACTAATTTTTCCACCATTTTCCATTACAATTCTGCTACTTTTTCCACTAAAATTGGCCATTTTCCTCTGCAACTCCGCTACTTTTCCCCTTAAAATTAGCCATTTTTGCACCGCAAATCTGATATTTTCCACTAATTTGGTCATTTTTTTGCTGCAACTCCACCACTTTTCCATCCATTTCTACTGTAACTCCACTAGTATTGTTGCTAAAAGCCTCACTAAAATTTTGCTACATCTTGGGAAGATTTTCAACTAAATTTTCTTGCTTCATTATGAGATCCTGCCAACAATCCACCACTCTGCTACAATCCCACCAAACGTCTAAGAAATCAATGCTAACAAATATTTTCTCAACCTGTTTAATGTATGACAGTTGGTTTGTTTTGCAATTATGCGTGTGGAATTATATCTCTCTTGATTATTCAACATTAAAGGAAACCGTGTCAGGAAAATGACGGCTTGGGTGACGATGATCACGTATGAGTTTTGATTATGAGTATGATCAAGTGTGAACTAATATAGTAGTAATGATTATATTCAACCCTTTTAATCCCTATCAGTCTCCCATAGCCAATCAATTTTTTTCAACTATTCCACCTGCACTTCTTAATGATCGTCGTCCTATTCAAACCTACATGATAATCCGTGAAGCCATCCTATTCTTAACTCTGCCAAATTTCCAAAATATCAATAAAAAACCTCACCATCCCATTACTGTGTTCGATTGTTGCAACTCTAATGACGGATACTACAAATTACTTCATTCACCATCAAAACTAGCCAAGGAAAAACAATATGGGTCGTCCAGTTAGATATGAACCCAATAATTTAGATGCCCTGCCTGCAAATAGGGAATTCTTTTCCATATTTTGGAAAGCTGGATGGATTTAATATTTCAAAAGACTGAATGGTTTTCATGAAGGCATGACATTCTAGTTTTCCATGAAATTAACTAGAGAACATTCATAAATCAAAGGATTAAGAATAGATGTATCAGAACGGGTCGTAGAAGAAGCCACGGGACTTCCCAGAATTGGGAACTGATGGTTTTCCTAGAAAATACATAATTTGATGGCAATTGAAGATTTTCTAGAAACAAGGGTGTAGGTGTAGCCAAGGTCTAGAGGAATAGAACTTGAGACATTACCAAGACCCTGGGACCAAGTCGCTATCTTCGTAAAAATCTACATTACATGCGAAGGAAGATATAGAGTTTTCTACATTTATGATTTTGTCCTACTTTCCCATTTACACCATGGAATACTATTAAACATGTCATTTTATCTTTTGCATACTCTGTAAAATATGGAACACTATGTTAAGAAATCTAGGCACCCATTGTCTTCTATCACAAACCATGGGTTAATTAAAGTGTTGGTTGAAATATATTTGGCACGACATAACCTAACATGGGAGAAATTTATTTCTAGAGTTGAGGTTCATTGGGAACCTATAGTAGGACATATTGGAGAAGGATAAGTTGAACGGAGCTCCTTAGGTTCAGCTAGGGGGAGGGGTGAAGAGTTGGAAGAAGGTGGAGATGATCAGGAAGAATATTCAGGAGGAACTATAGTAGTAGCTGCAACATAAAAAACAAACCCTATAGAGGAAATGGTTGAAGGAATGGTGGTAATAGAAGAGGTTGTTGCATTAGCAATTGCAGCAGCAAAAATAGAAACAGAAGTTGGAATAGTTGCATAAGCAGCAGTAGTGGAAGCTGAAGCTGTGAATGCGGCAGTAGAAGAGGATGAAGTTACAAAAATAGGGGATTTTCGGGAGATAAAACCTCAATTCAATGATATTGAATATTCCTTTTATATAAGAGGATCTATAATTGAGGAAGAAAAAACCTTGGAAGAAACAAGAGAAGTATCTACCCTTCTTATGCCACAAAGAAAGAAGAAAAGATAAACAACCAAAGGACAATCGTCTAGTCTTATAAAAAGAAGAAGGACCAGAGCTTCGTAGGAAGCAGAGGTGGTGAATATTGAAATCCCTAATTTAAGACCTAGGTTACCCACTCAAACACAAGAACCAGAGGTAAATAGACATATGGAAACCACCGATCCACAAGAACCTGTTGAAGACCAACCCCAGTTGGAAAATTTGTTGTATGAAAATGAGTTGTTGAAAGAAGATATGAAAGAACTTAGAGAGGAGCTACAGAGATGGAAGGAATCTGAGAAAAATCATGTGACACGAGGCTTAGAAACATTAGCAGAAGTTGATGACCAGCTGGGAAACCCACATTCCATTTCAGAGAATGAGGAATATTTATGTCCTGAATGTGGGGAGTTGTTCAAATTGTTTAGATACAAGGTTGAGAAGATGGAAATAGTAGCCTAGAAATCGGAACATTTAGGCCAATGGAGAGATGAGATTCCAAATGTGGAATCAACAGATGAAACCATGCTAGAAGTGGATATGATTGTTGATATGGAATTACAAGAATATGAGGCAGTGCATCCTCAACATTCAGAGAGTACAAAATTGCTTCCTTCGGGAAGCAGTTCTGAGGACACTAATATACTTTTGGATCAAGTACAACAATCAGGTGACAGAGATAGTCCAGGAAAAACACTGGCATCCCAAGAGGATGAAAACAAATCAGGTTGTTGAAACACAAGAACCAACATCCTCAAAGTATGTTGTTGAAGTTATGACTTAGACTGAAGTTGTTGAGTAAGAATCACATGAGTTGAATGTTGTTACACAAGAGCCAACGTTCTTAAAGCCAGTTGTTGAAGTTGCAATTCAAAATAAAGCTTTTGAAACATATGAACCAGTTATTCAAACAATAGCCACTAAAATATATGAATCATTTATTTAAATAGTAGCCATTGAAACTTATGAAGCTGCAACTCAAACTGAAGCTATTGAAACATATGAAGCAACTATTCAAACTGAAGCAGTAGTAGCTACTAAAACTCAAGAGGAAGCAACACACACAAAAACTATTGAAAATTAAGAACCAGTAGTACAAAAGGAAAATGCAAGTTCATTAAAATTAGTCACAGATGAAGACAAGCAAGAATTAGCAAAAGAATTGTCTTATTGAAGCTCGAGGTGAGTAAGTGGAAGTATCATGCGAATCAACATGATAAAGGAACAATTTCTCTAGATGAGCATAAAAAAACTATTCAGGAACTAAGGTAAAAATGGGCCAGAGAGATTTTCTTCAAGAAAATTCGTTGGAAGAAAATGCAGGGGGAATTGAAAGAGTTAAAGAAATTCAAGTCTATGTAGAAAGACAAGGAACACATGTTTCCCTTAACTCGGGAGTTATTGATTTGTAGAGCTCCATCTCCATCCTATCTTGTGTTTCTTTTTGAAAAATGACTCTGTTCAAAATAAAGGCTTTAAAATAAGGAATATCTTGGCAAATTGTGACACCTCCCCAATTACTTGATACTTTCTCTTAGAGTGATTTTTCTGAGAAAAATCTATTATGTAAATAATACTTTCATGAGATGGATTGTTTGATGGACTCTGAGTCCAATCCAGTTCCTCATATTGGGGATATTCATTTGAGAGAATTTACATCTGTTGTCACTAGTCATATGCATTAGTGGGGTGCCTCTCAAACCATTCATAGGAATGAGGAAAACTCCACTTTATGGTTTTGTGCTAAACCTCGGGCTCTTATACCTCTGATTTCCATGTATAACAAATATATTTCATTCAATGAGAAGTTCAATCAGTTGGATGCATTACAACATAAATTCATCTCCACTTGTGTCAGTTTGATTTCTCAGCAGGAGGATTGTGCCCTTAAGGGGAGCAATCATTGATGGGAGGTTTCTCCCATATATTTAAGGGAAAAGGACCCATATTTCTTTGAAAATTTTAAGTATGCTTTGTCCAGAGTGCCAAGTTATGTCAAGTGCATGGAAACATGTGGTCCAAGCTGGCTAGGTTTTAAATTCATATTTCCTCTTATCTGGTGGCTAGACATTAATTACAAGAGTACTTGCAGGATGACAAAGAAGACATGAGAAAAGGAATGTTGGGATAATTTTGTCATAAGGAATGGATTTTTTCAAGCAAGGGGAAAGACCAGAATCTTCCTTCAACCTTACCCACTTTCATAGGAAAAGTCTTGATTCTAACTCATATTCAGACTAGTTGGAGTTGTTGCATGAGGACATGCAATTGGATAGCTGGGGGGAGATGCTGGGCACTAAAATTACCCTTTTAACCTATCTTTGTTTATCCCCTTTTCCTTTTTTTTGTCTCCTAATTACATTTGAATATTTATGCTTTCAAAGAAAACAAGCATGAATTCCTAAGGTATAAATCATTATTACTTATTTCATTAATGCTTGAATTTGTTCATAATTATGAACTATATCTTTCATCTGCGCTAATTTTTCATTGGTTCATAAGAAATTTTCAGAATCTCCAGGTGTCCCAAGTGTAACAACTCACTGCATTTGGAGATGGATAGAGCATGGTGTTAGTTTCCATTTAATGATCCGTTCTATGTTGTTTATGTACAGAAACTCAGATGTCCTTCCATGCATTTAGCTGAAACTGCCTGAGTATCTCTCCTCATTAGCTGGAACACGGTTCAGCCTATGAATAGTTCCAATTTAAAGCTCATTCATTGTTGCGAACTGATCTTAAGCAAAGTAATAATATCTATAGCAGTTATTGCTTATCTTTATTAGAGTTTATTGAATTAGATAGATCATTGCTTTTATGAATTGGTTTTTTGGATTGATGGTTTGTGATTGTTATGATTTTGTAAAATAGGATTTAAATTTTTTCAAAAGTAACTCTGTGTTGATTCATTCTTAGATTATAAACCACAATATTGATATTGTAGGAATCAAAAGTCCTTTACAGTTCCTAGATTAATGATTTAATTTGGTTTTCTACAGGAAGTTGAGTTGACTAAGCAGTGATTAGGATTGAATGATTTGTATTTGATTCATCAGCTACTAAAAATGTTTATGCATATATTTTTCTAGTTACCTTTGAAATAAACAATCTTCCCTGGGTTGACAATTTATATTGAGCATTCTGCTTGTTACAATAATTAATGAGTATATAGAGTGACTAACATGGCCCACGGGGTTAGAGAAATTGGTAATGCATAATTGAGATGAAAACTAGTAAATGGAATATCATGAGTTCAAATCACCTGTGGGTACTTACTTACCAAAAAAAAACATGTTCTCCACACTGTGCAAAAAAATCTCAAATTGGGTAGGTGGGACAATATTGTTTCCATCTCACATAAAATTGCATGAATTATTAAAGAAAGTGGGTAAGCACGTACACTATATATTTTAGCACAGGAGGGGGGTTGATACATTGCATCACACAATGTTTTTGAAGGTATGAAATATGCACCTTGTAATGTTATAACCAATGGTGTATACGACTACATATACACCACTGAATATGTAGCATGTGCACATTAAATGATTTTTACAAAGTTATAAATACCCATCAAATGTTACATTGTGGGGGTATGTTTGATTTTGCTTATGAAATGGTTGGTTATGTTGAAACTATATTACTATCTTTATTATTCAGACTTGTTTATGGCTAGTAAATAAAAATGGGTAAGGATAGATATTTGAGTGACTGACAGATGGGATACTTTGTTGTTACATCCTCTCTAACTTTACTCTTATATATGCATTATGATGCTTTCTTATTTCACATAGATGACAATCTCTTGGTATTTCATTACCCCATCTCAATTTCTCTTCATATTTTACTATCACCTTGGATTATTAATAGTTATTAGAATTTTATATTACAAGAAGATTGTTAGTTTTTCAACATTCAAGCTAGCATTATGTTAGGATCTTTAACTTGGAGAAAAACAAGTACAACAATCAAACACAAGAGACAATGAACACAGTTTTTTTCCTCGGGGAAACCATAAATGGAGAAAACCCTGCAACTTCCTCAGATATAGAATCAACACAAAAGGTAAAACCATAAAATAGTAAGATGCTCTTCCGACAGCAGTAACCTTCTTCTTGTCTAGCGCCAGTGTCTTCTCCTTCCTCAACTATGCGCTACACTTGAGCGTGTTTTTGATGTGTGCTAAATAGAGAGTCCAACTCTCTATTTATACTAATCCCAGCATGACTAAAACCATACTAGGGCCGACCTCTCCTAGGAGAGTCTAATAACCCTAGTGCCCTGGAACTGTGGGGACCTTAACCCTTAGAAAATAGGAGGGTTACCCACAATGACTTGACATGACTTGTTTACATTATTGATTCTCCCTATCATAACATCGAGGCATGACATAACATGATAACATACCATAATAAACATCGGGTTACAATAGATAATAAATACAACTAAATACATTACGAAGTTACAATTACGTCAACACTCCCTCTTAACTAGGAAGGTATTCTCTTGACACAATTTTCATCCCTGGTCTTCTTCTTTGGATCTTCTCGTCATCTGCATCTCCAAGTCATCTTTATCTTCATGCCATCTTCTTTTATGGATCTGGATCATCACTGGATATGGATCATCATCACTCGATCTGGATCATCATAACTGGACATCATCACTGGATCTAGATCATCATAACTGGACATCATCACTGGATCTGGATCATCATAACTAGACATCATCACTGCATCTGGATCATCACTTGATCTGGATCATCACTGCTGGATCTGGATCATCACTCGATCTAGATCATCACTACTGGATCTAAATCATCACTTGATCTGGATCATCACTGCTGGATATGGATCATCACTTGATTTGGATATCTTGGAGTCATCATAACTGGATCTGGATCATAGCTTGATCTGGATCTCCTCTGGTCATCATCATATGTGTTATCTCATGATACTTCTCATCATAGAAAGTTCTACAGAGCCATCCTTCTTTCATGCTGGTGTATGCCTACCTCCTCATAGGTCTTTGGTAGCCCTTACATCTAACCTACTCATCAGAATGGCTAGCACTCACATCTCACCTGCTCGTTAGAAAGGCAGTAGTCCTTATATCTAATCATGTAGGACCTAATCCTACAGTCACATCAGAATGGCTAGCACTCACATCTGACCTACTCATTAGAAAGGTGGTAGCCCATACATCTATGTAGTAGCACATCCTACATCAAAATGGCTAGCACTCACATCTGACCTACTCGTCAGAAAGGAATGCACTCACATATGACCTAGTAGGAACCAAATCCTACACCCTCATCAGAAAGGCCCCTAGTCCCAGACTAAGCTACCTCGTAATTGACCAGGTGCCTCCACTCTCCTAAAGAGTGGCAGTAGCCCTTACATCTGACCTACTCATCAGAATGGCCAGCACTCACATCTAACATGGGAGGAACCTAATCCTTTAGCCATGATAGAATGGCTCAACCCTTATATCTAACCTACTCGTTAGAATGGCTCTTTTAGTCTCAGACTAAGAATTCCTGGTAACTGACTAGGTACCTCCATTCCCAGAATGGTAGTTAGCACTCATATCTGACATGGAAGGAACCAAATCCTCTCACCATGACAAAATGGCTCAACCCTTACATCTGACCTACTCGTCAGAATGGCTATGGGACTTATCACTTTCCCTTGGAGGAAACCTCTATCTTGAGAACACCAAGCTTCTCCCTGAAGTACTCGAACTTCACCCTAGCCAATGGCTTCATCAACACATCAGCTATTTGTTCCTCCGTCGCAACATACTGAGCTTCACTGCTCCCCTCTGCACCATATCCCTGATATAGTGATACATGATCTCGATATGCTTCAACTTGTCATGGAAAATTGGATTCTATGATAACTTCACGCAACTTTGGTTGTCACAATATATACAAGTAGCATCCATCTGGAGATCAAAAAAATCAGAGAGTAGCTTCCACAGCCATACTACCTCACAACTAGTTGAACAAGTTGTGACATACTCTGCTTCAGCTGTACTCAGTGCCACACAGGATTGCTTCCTGCTAAACTAGGATATCACACCTAATCCCATACTGAAGCAACACCCTGAAATGCTCTTCCTATCGATGGCACTACCTACCCAATATGAATCAACATAACCCTCCAGGTTAATCTTCTGATTCGCATCGTACTTGAGCCCATAATCAACTATACCCCTCAGGTACCTCAAAATATGCTTTGCAGCAATCAAGTGAACATTTCTCAGATCTGTCAAGAACTGGCTCAAGGTGTTCATAGCAAAGCAAATGTTTGGTCTCGTGTTTGTCAAGTACATCAAGGACCCAATCATCTGACGATACATCATAGCATCAACTGAATCTGATGAATCATCACTCAATAGCTTTAGGTTCGATGCCATAGCCTTGTAGTCCATCATCCCAAACCTCTTTAGGATCTCTACTGCATACTTCCCTTGTCTAAGGAATATTCCATATGCACTCTGCCACACCTCCATACCTAGAAAATAATGCATCATACCCAAGTCCTTCATCTGAAACTTGGCAGCAAGCTTTCTCTTTGTATCAGCAATCAACCCATCCATACCTATCACAAATAGATCATCTACATATAGTAGAAGCATCACTGGGTTGCCATCTTCAACCTTGTAGTAAAGGTTGGAATCTTCTTTACTCTTGGTAAATCCCAAACTAGATAGAAAGCTCTCAATTCTATCGTACCATGTCCTGGGTGCCTATTTCAAACCGTACAGGGCTTTCTTCAACTTGCACACATGAGACTCCCTGTCATGTGTCTCAAAACCGAGTAGCTATTCTACATACACTTCCTCTTCTAATACACCATTCAAGAAAGAAGTCTTGACATCCATCTACTGTATCTTCCATTTCATCACTACAGCCACAGCAAGTACTGATCTGATGGAAGTGTACTTGGCTACAGGTGCAAATTTTTCTTCATAATATATTCCTTCTTTCAGAGAGAAACCCCGAGCCACAAATCTTGCCTTATATTTTTCAATGCTACCGTCTACAGCATGCTTGATCTTGTAGATCCATTTGGAAGTTACAATGGACTTCCCTTCTGGTCTTGGGACAACATCCCAAAAATCATTCTTCATGATCGATTTATATTCTTTGATCATAGCATCCTTCCATTCTTTTCATTCTGCTGCTTCTTCATAACTAGAAGGTTCTTTATCAATGAAATCACATAGTAATGCTACATACCCGGAGCAGGATCTGGTCCTCTTTCTTTCTCTGTGATTCTCTTCTAGAGCCCCATATCTTTCTGCACCTTGGATAAGTTCTCATACCCAAGCAGGTTTCCTTTTATGAGGATTCTTCTCCAGAGGTGGATCTATAGGTCTTTGTGGTTCTTCAAATTCTCGATCTTCTTCTTGAGCTTCTTCCTTCATGGTTGTATCATGAACTCTGGGTGCTTTTGCTTCTTCAGATTCTTTAGTAGGTTTCTTTCTGGATTTGTTGTAAGTTGTGTCTTCATCAAATGTCACATCCCTGCTGATGTCAATCTTCTTGAATCCTGGGAATTATATTCTGTAAGACTTCAAGCTTTCAGAGTATCCCACAAATATACCCCTCTTTCCTGAAGGATATAATTTAGTCCTGTTCTCCTTTGGAATGTGTATGTACACTGGACAGCTGAATATTTTGAGATGGGTGACTTCTGGTTTCTTACTGGAGAAGACTTCTTTAGGAGTCTTGTTCTGTACATACACCGTTGTTTGGGCAGCTTTTGCCCAAAGATGCATAGGAAGGTCTTGATCATGAAGCATTGCTCTTGCAGCTTCCATGATAGTTCTATTATTCCTTTCTGCAATCCCATTCTATTGTGGATTATAAGGGGTGGACAACTCCCTCTTAATCCTTGATTCTTTGCATAGCTCTTTGAATTCATTTCAAGTGAATTCTCTGCCATTATCTGATCGAAAAGTCTTGATCTTCTTTTTAGTGTGATTCTCGATCAAGGTTTTGAATTCCTTGAACTTGCTGAATACTTTGTCTTTGTTCCTCATGAAGTAAACCCATGTCTTCCTAGAAAAATCATCAATAAAGGAAACATAATATGCATACCCGCTTAGTGAGTTTGATGACACAGGTCTGCATACATCGGAGTGGATGATTTCCAAGATTCTTTTTGCTTTAATTTCACTGCTTGGAAATGTATTCTTTGTATTCTTTCCTTTTGCACATCCCTTGTAGACCCCATCATGTTTTGCTTGGATTTCTGGAAGACCTTCAATAGATTTGATTGCAATAGGTAGTTCTCTGTAATGCACATGTGCAAGCCTTCAATGCCAAAGTTCACTTGGCTCTATTATTTCATGGACCAAGGCTTGTTCTGGATGACCCTTTAATTTTTACAATCCTCCTTCTTGTTCTCCAATCACCATCGCATCATCGATATTCTTTCCTTTTGGCCACATGATGACTTAACCGTCTATGAATGCTACCCGCATTCCTTTTGCATCTAATGTCGATATGGAGAGGAGGTTCTTCTAGAGTCCTGCCACAAACAATACTTCCTTCATTGTTAGAGACTTTCCAAAGTCTAGTTTATAGGAAGACTCCCCACTACCTTTTATTGGATATTGGTAGTCATCTCCTAGCTTCACCTTGTGAGGTGATTCATGTTCTGATAGTCTCACAAAGGATTCCTTGAATCATGTCATATGTTTGGAAGCCCCACTATCTATGAGCCAATCATTTCTTCCATGAGTAATGTTTTCTGTGAGAGAGGAAATCAAAACATATTCATCCTCGCTTGAAGTATCTTCACTTTCATATTTGGTTCTTTTCTTGGATGGTTCATCATCTTTTGTAACATGAGCATGATGTATTCTTTTGTTGCTCCTTTTTGTTAGTTTTTGTTTCTTAGGACAATTCTTTGCATAATGTCCTGCTTCATCACATGTATAACATATGACTCTAGACAAATCTTTTCTAGTGTTATCTTTGTGATAGTGCTTACCTCTAGGGTGATGAGATCTTCTTTTGGTTGACTTGGAGTGTACCATGAGAGCTTGATATTCACTTCCCATATTTTCTTCTCGAGCTGCTATCCGAACTTCTTCTTGAGAACACTCTTCCCATAGTCCACTGAACTTGAATAACTTCTTTCTAGAATAGATTCCTTGGATGAAAGAATCCCATGACCTAGGGAGGCCATTCAAGGTAGTCATCAAAATATCTGCATTTTCCACTTCTTCATCTACTGCTTCTAGTTTTTCCTTGATCTAAGAAACTATTGTGAAGTAAGACTAGATTATTTCTACATTCTGAATCTTCACATTCTTCAATTGGTTTCTCAGAGTCATCTTCCAGTTTATGTTCTTCCCTTCAAACAATTTGGTTAGGGCATCAAACATAGATTTAGGTGTGTTTAGGGAGGACACCTATGGTATGAGATGATCCTTGATATAATAAAAAATTATTCTCTTTTCCATAACCAACTTATTCTTATGCAAGGCCTTAGCCTCATCTCCCTCTGGAACTAGAACTTCCTCATGGATGTAGGATTCTAACTCATTCTCTTACAGGACCAGGCAAATCCTATACTTCCAAGCTCGGAAGTTATCAGCTCCCTCAAGCTTTTCATCAAGCTTGGTATGATGAGACATATTAACTGGGAACCTCAAATGGAAATACAAAATATTTTAGATCTTGCCAGTTCAAGATGTCGGATCTGAATTTTGAGCTGAAATCCTGCAGAGCTGGTTCAAAAGCAAATTAGGGTTTTTCTTTTCTGGAGTTATGTCCAACCAAATGCTTTGAAATTGATCCCTAAATTTGATTTTGGGGAGGATATCAATCCAATATTGGGCTCACTGAAAAATTCGTCTTCTGTGAAAATCCCTAATTTTCAGTAGTAGTGTCGGGTCCAAAACTGAAAAACGTCAGAATTGGATTATGCTTCGACAGAAAGATGCGCCCTAAGGAGGAGAGTTATTCCACATTGCTTTTGCTGAAAATATGTGGAGAGAGATCCACAAAGTAGGAATCCCTAGTTCCCATAGCTACATAGTGTCTTTTTCTCAGGTTAGCTCTGATACCATGTTAGTTTTTCAACATTCAAGCTAGCATTACGTTAGGATCTTTAACTGAGAGAACAATAAGTACAGCAATCAAACACAAGAGACAACGAACATAGTGTTTTTCCTCAGGGAAACCATAAATGGAGAAAACCCTGTAACTTCCTCAGAGATAGAATCAGCACAAAAGGTAAAACCACAAAATAGTAAGATGCTCTCTCGACAGCAGTAACCTTCTTCTTGTCTAGCCCCAGTGTCTTCTCCTTCCTCAACTATGCGCTACACTTGAGTGTGTTTGTGATGTGTGCTAAATAGAGAGTCCATCTCTCTATTAATACTAATCCCAGCATGACTAAAACCATACTAGGGCCGACCTCTCCTAGGAGAGTCTAATAACCCTAGTGCTCCGAAACTGCAGGGACTTTAACCCTTAGACAATAGGAGGGTTACCCACAATGACTTAACATGACTTGTTTACATTATTTATTCTCTCGTTTGGAACATCGGGGCATGACATAACATGATAACATCCCGTAATAAACATCGGGTTACAATAGATAAGAAATACAAGTGAATACATTCCAAAGTTACAATTACGTCAAGAAAGATATAAAAAGTAAAAGAAAACAAGCAATTGACATAATCCTTCAACTACATTCAACTCAACTTGAAAGCTTATAACTCCCATAATGATTTTGGGACATGGGCCACAATCAAATAAGAAAGGTTATTAATGGTTTTATAAATGGATTTATTTTTAATATATTAGATATTCAAACGAATCTCTCTTCCATATGTTTACAATGTGTCTATCCATATAGATATTCCAACTTCTCCTTTTCTTGCTATTGTCTTGCATGTTTGCACTTGATGTGTTTAAATTTACATAATTAACCCCTTATTTCTATATTTTCCCACATCCCATAACATGTTTTTCATCTCATGTTGATGTAACCTATAACATACTTGGGATTCTAGTAGAAAAATACCCTCTTCTTGAAAATTTGATTGTCAATTTTGTAAAATGTCGCATTAGAGAAAATTTGAACTCAAAATGGGCCTTTTAAATTTTATTCAAATTCCATGTCATCATTTGTTAGCCAATGAAATTCCTTTAAATTTGAAATACTGTATAGGTCTAAAACATTTTTTTAATATAAATTTGGGGATAGGTATCATAAAAAAACTACTTTTTTTGTTTGTATTTTTGACATATCTCCTTGTGCTTTTACTCAAATTTCGATCGGGAGAGCTCGTTGGATGCGGAATTAAATTCCACATCTAACGAGTACCCACTCGGCATACTTTTGATGGACACCGCTACCCCAAAAACAAGAAATACCTGAAAAATGGAATGATGACATCATCATTCTATTTTTTCAGGTATTTCTTGTTTTTGAGGTAGCGGGGTCTGTTATCACCCAAAAAGGGTTCACTACCTCATCCACCCCATTACAGGGCTCATTTGTCCATTTTCCTACCATATTTCCATAAAAAAACCCATAAAACCATGCAAAAAGTCTCCAAAAGGCTTAAAATGCCTCCAAAAGGCCGTAAAACCCTCTTTTCCTCTAAAAATATCCAAAATTCCTCCAAAAAAACAAAAAGGAATAAAAATATAAAATAATGAGGAAAATGAGGAAAAAACCCTAAAAAGCTGAAACCCTAATCAGCAAACCCTAAACCTAAAACCACATGGTTTCCAATTATAAATAAGTGATGGAGACACCTTATTTCATATCCACAATCACAAGTATCCTGCCTCTGCCAAAATTGCTCTTGAAACCCTAGCTCACCATTGAAGCTACTTTCACCGTAAGAGCCCCTTTTGGCCCATTTCCACCATTGGAGAAAGAGAAGAAGCAGCTTGAAGCTCGGAGCCACCGACATCGGACCAGCGCAACGGACTTCACCAACCTCCACATTGGAGGTAACATTAATAAAGATCATTATTTACTATTTATTGTTTTTGCTTCATGTTATTTACTTTCTATTGTTTTGCTTCATGAATGTTTAGATTAGCTTTTATTTCCGTTTAGCACTTTTAATTCATATATCATTTGAACTGCTACTAAGGAATCCATTGTCCTTAGTAGGTACTCATTCGTACCAGCTAGGGCTAAAACCCTAGCAATAGGGGTCCGTCAGAAGTATGCCGAGTGGGTACTCGTTGGATGTGTAATTTAATTCTACATCCAACGAGCTCTCCCGATCAAAATTGGAGTAAAAACATAGGGAGATATGTCAAAAATACAAACAAAAAAGTAGTTTTTTTCTTTTCTTCCTCCAAAATTAATAAATATTATTTTATTATTTTAACTATTATTTTATTAATTCATTTTAGGAGGCCCATTTTGAGTTGAAATTTCCTCTAATGAGACATTTGAAAATATTTGTAGTCAATATCATCTATTTAAATTTTTTAGAAGAATGAAAAGTAAATTTGATATATGAGAGTGAACACCCCACAACTCCAAACCATCATATAGCGTAGATAATTGTAGTGATATGTCAAGGTTGGAGCGTAGTTCTTGTATTGTTTTTCATTTTCCCATAATGGATCATAAGTTACTCAAAGTTCTATAGATGAGAAATCATATTTGATGTGTCATGTACAAGAGTGTTCACTATGAAGGTTGGGTGGTGAATAGAAGGTAATGGATACTAGACGGTATTATGAGATACAGAGAGATAAAAGCCTAGAATATGTATACATTAATACCAGCATGTAATTTATTGGAAGGATGAGAATCAAAACTTTGGATCCTCTTCACTGCATCACAGTTCCTTGATATATCTATCCTTCCATTCTAGTTCTATACCACTAGTACAAAATGAGGAATTAGCTACTACGTAACTAAAAATTCTAGTCACCACAGGTTTTTCAAGTGATTTACTACTAAATATGAGCAATTTTAATTGACCGAACTATAAACGACTAAAATTAATGACTAATTTAGTCACCAATGAACAAATATGACTAGATAATAAGTGATAGAGTTAAAAATGACTAACATAAATGACTAATTTAGTCATGACATTAAAAAAATTACTAGCTAGAAGAGTATGAATTAGTCATTTATGTTAGTCATTTTTTATTGTTACTCCAACAATGGAAAATTGAAATTTTTGGACTCTAAAAAGTTGTGTAATGGATAAATGGGGGCTTCCAATTGTCTTCCCAAAGGTTGCAATTCATTAAATAACTGAAATTATGACCCCTTTCACAAAACTTTCCCACGCATATGTTTTCATAGAAAACAACTCTATGGTTGATGAACTAGGAAAAGGGGTTGTTGATTCATAAGAAGATATGTTTGTCTAGATAGAGTCTTAGGAAGATGAGGTATTATATCCCCCTCACAAGCACATTCACATTTAATTTTTTCATGTTTTGTATCTTCAAGGTTGGTATAATTTTTGAGATGGAGTTCTCTAGAGCTAACAATAAATACCCAATCTAATATTATAACAGTAATTTATGGTCTATAAGTGAAACTTTTTGAAACTCCCAATCAAGTGCAAATATTACAAAATATACCATTACTCATTATATATATAAGAATAAAATAAATGATGGAAAAAAATAAGTTTATTATATTGACCAAACCCATCAATTTCTCCGTATAAATCGCTCATACAATCTCATGCTTCATTTACATTCATAAACAAACATATTCTATAGTTCTTTGCATTTTCAACAAGTTTACTATATTGACCAAACCCATCAATCTCTTCATATCAACCACTCATGCAATCTCATGTTCCATTTTACATTTATAAGAAAGCATATGCTATAATTCTTTGAATATTCAACTTGGTAAAAACAAATTCACACATGGTGTATATATATCCGGCGTAAACCTTGATTAATTTTGTAACTTTGTTTTTATTCTTCAACTTCGTAAAAAAAAATTCACACATGCGCATCTTAAACACTGATTATTAGTTTTGTAAATTTGTTTTATTTTAGTGTAAAAAGTTAAAAACATGTAAAGTAAGTTTTAAAAAAAAACTTATTACTTTGGAATATTTTATCTTGTTACAAAGGAATAGTTTGTTCTTATATAATTAAAAAGATAAATTACTTTACTAAAGTAATATAACAAAAAGGAATGAAATAAGTTGTTTCACATTTCTCCTTTATATATAATAATCATTAATTAGAGTAGTAAATTCCCTCTCAATGTTCAAAATTGAACCCTTCCTAGCCGTTCCTAGAAGTGTAAAATTAAAATTGCCCTTCAAAAAAAATTTAAAATCTGAATTTCACCCTTCCAATTAAGAAGGACATGTTAAATTTTCATATGCTTAGCTAAGACATGAGTATATCATTTCATTTTCATAACAAAAGCATATAAACAGGATCACTGAAAGATAGACAAGCACAACCATACAAAAGGAACACAAAGATTTATCCTGGGAAAACCCTAAAGGAAAAAACCCAGCAACAATATAGATGCCCCAAAAAGATAAAAGGTAAAACCAACAAGGAGATCAAAGCCTGATCCTCCTCCTTCTCTAGCTACTTCTCTCCTTCACTAGTACGCTACACAAGTGAGAGTGTGTGCTCAAATTAGGAGAGCTACACCTCTATTTATATTCATCCGTTCACTTCAATTAACTCATCTGACATGTAGGCTCAAGTTAATCATGTAGGCTCGAGTTACACATGTAGGCTCAAGTAACCACACTGGGGTGCTAATGACCCACCTTTACAATTAGAGGGGACAACCTCATGACTCTTATTAGTTCTTCCTATTAGAAGCATCGGGGTACAAGATAATACAAATGGTTCTCCCGGTAGGACCATCGGGGACCACAAAATATACATATAGAATATTATTCGAAGTTACAATATTTCAACACTCCCCCTTAATGAGAAGGGTATTCTACAACAACATCAACAACAACAATAGTAGGATAGAGATAGAGGACATCATCAACATCATCAAGGTAATACATCTATAAATCATTGGAAGCTTTTCAACATCATATAGTCTTCGTCTTCAATATTTGACAGCAAAAACTTTTTAATCAACATCAACATCTTTTGACCTTTTGATCAGCAACATCTTCAACACTTTGACCTTTCGATCAGCAAAATCTTCAGCACTTTGACCTTTCGATTAGCAACATCTTCAGTAACATCGTCAGCAATTAGACCTTTCGATCAGCAGCAACATCTTCAGCACTTTGACCTTTCAATCAGCAACATCTTCGGTGCTTTGACCTTTCAATAAGCAACATCGTCAGCAACATCTTCAGCACTTTGATCTTTCGATCAGCAACAACATCTTCAACATTTCGATCAGCAACATATTCAGTACTTTGATCTTTCGATCTGCAACAATTTCTTCAGCATTTTTGTTATTTCGATCAGCAACATCATCATATCATCATCATCATCATGCTCTGATCTTTCGATCAGTACATCGTAATCATCATCATACTCTGATCTCTAGATCAGTACATCATCATCATCATACACTGATCTTTCGATCAGTACGTCATCATCATCATCTGAAAACATCATTATCATCAAAACATCAACATATCATCATCATCACACTCTGATATTTCAATCAATACATCATCATCATCATAAAAACATCAACATCATCAAAACATCAACATGATCCTTCCTTTCAGAATTATGGGATTTAGGTCTTTACGGAGTTACCAATGATCCTTCCTTTTGGAATTACATGATTTAGGTCTTTATGGAGTTACTAATGATCCTTCCTTTCAGAATTACGGGATCAACACATTTCTGAAACTTAGACAATCCTTCCTATTGGAATTACGGGATCAACACATCTGTGGAACTCAGACAATCCTTCCTATTGGAATTACGGGATCAATTCAATGATCCTTCCTTTCGAAATTATGGGATTTAGGTCTTTACGGAGTTACTAACGATCCTTCCTTTCGGAATTACGGGATCAACACATTTGTGGAACTTAGACAATCCTTCCTATTGGAATTATGGGATCAACACATCTGTGGAACTCAGACAATCCTTCCTATTGGAATTACGGGATCAATTCAATGATCCTTCCTTTCGGAATTATGAGATTTAGGTCTTTACAGAGTTACTAACGATCCTTCCTTTCAGAATTACGGGATCAACATAGATGTGGAACTCAGACAATCCTTCCTCTAGGAATTATGGGATCAACACACGTTCTCGGGTACCGAAGTCACCGGATCTGTTCTGAATCGAAGTTCAAGGATGATACAATCCTACCACATTCACGGGGACCAAAATATTCAGATACATTTTTGAACCAAGGTTAAGGGATAATGCAATCCACCACTTTCACGAGGGCTAAGACCTCCAGATACATTTTGAACCGAGGTTCAGGGATGATGCAATCCACCACTTTCACGGGGGTCGAGACCTCAGGATACATTTTGAACCGAGGTTCAAGGATGATGCAATCCACCACTTTCACGGGGGCTGATACCTCCAGATACATTTTGAACTGAAGTTCAGGGATGATGCAATCCCACCACATTCATGGGGGTCGAGACCTCTGGATACATTTGGAACCGAAGTTCAATGATGATGAAATCCCACCACATTCATGAAGACCAAAGTCACTGCATCTATTTTTGATAAATGTTCCAGGATGATACGATCCCTCTTCATTCTCGAGGACCAAGGTCACCGGAGCACTTTTGGACAGATGTCCCAGGATGATACAATCCCACTGCAACATCACTACTCCCCCTTTCGAGGAAGGTCTTTTCGAACAACACCAAGATTGTTCCGAAGGTGTTCGAACTTTACTCGAGACAGAGGCTTCGTTAGCACACCATCATCATCTACATCTTCAGTATGTGAATATTGAACTATCACCATCTGTATCTCCAATATGTGAATACTGGAAGCATCATCATCTATATCTTCAGTACGGAATCACCATCATCTGCATCTACAGTATGTAAATACTAAAACATCATCTATATATTCAGTATGGGAATACTAAAACATCATCATATGCATCTTATCTTGTATGTAGAAATACCAAATTTTTATGTGTTACAACGGAACACAGAGTTTTCTATCATCACAGCTCTGGTTATCACATAGAATAATTGTAGTATCCATCTTCAGGTCAAAGAGACCTGATATCATCTTCTGAAGTCATATGACTTCACAACTTAGTAGAGCAATATGCTATGTATTCTGCTTCAGCTGTGCTACGAGCAACACTATACTACTTTCTGCTAAACCATGAAATCATAGCAGATCCCAGACTATAACATCCACCTGATGTGATTTTTCTATCTAAGATACTTCCAGCCCAATCTACATCTGTGTAGCCATATAATATATACTCATGGATACCATCATAGTATAGACCAAAGTCTATAGTCCCTTTCAGATATCTCATCACATGTTTTGCAGCTACTAGGTGAACCCGCCTTGGTTGAGCTAAAAATTGACTCAAGGTGTTCACATCAAAACAAATGTCTAGTCTAGTATTTGTTAAGTACAACAATGACCCAATGATCTATCTAAAATGAGTCACATCCACTAACTCTGATGAGTCATCAGCTAACAGCTTCAAGTTGGAGTCCATGGGTGTGGCCATGGCTTTGCATTCCAACATATTGAATCTCTTCAATATTTCTACCACATACTTTCCCTGGTTGAGAAAGATTCCTTTTGAACTTTTCCATACTTCCAGACCTAGGAAATAATGCATTAACCGAAGGTCTTTCATCTTAGATTCTTCTGTTAGTTTCTTCTTGCTTTCCATGATCTGTTTCTCATTCCCTGTCAAGAATAAGTCATCCACATATAATAACAGGATGATAGGTTCATCTTCTACAACCTTGAGATAAAGGTTAGGATCAGCTTTACCCATAATTGACAGGAAACTATCTATTCTTCCATACCAAGCTCTGGGAGCTTGCTTTAGGCCATAGAGGGCCTTCTTCATCTTGCATATGTGAGTCCATCTATCTTCAACTTCAAATTCTTGTGACTATTCTATGTAAAACTCTTCCCCGATCATACCATTAAGGAAGGCTTGTCTTTACTTCATCATGGAAGAAACTACCATCATACTTCTAAAGGAAGTGTACCTTGCTTCCTGGAGTAAGTGTCTCTTCAGAATTAATTCCCTCTTTCTTATAGAAACCTCTAGCCACAAGTCTTTCCTTACTTCTATCAGCAACATATTTTATCTTGCAAATCCATTTGTAAGATACCACATTCATCATTCTAGTATTCTTTCACCATAACATCTTCCATGAGTTCGTCTTGTCAGATCATCAACATATCCTAGTCTTATGCATTCAACTTTGAAGGTTGGAACCCACTTTACTCTTGGTAAAGTCTCGATCCATCAGGAAGCTGTCCATCATGTCGTACCGTGTCGAACTCAAATATATTCTATAGTCACTCCCCCTAAAGTGGAGTATTATCTTCCTTCTTCATTCTATACAGGTGGTTCTATGCTTGATATATACTGGTCAATAGAGTATGTCATGTCATAGTCTATTCTTTCTGAGGCAAATCACAAACCTTGCTTTGTACACTTGTTCTTGTAGGTCCATATGGAGGATACTACGTACTTCCCTTTATGTCTCGAAATCATATCGTATACATCATTCCCCATGATCAACTGTTATTCTTTGATCATAGCTTCTTTCATAGCATTCTTTTCTTCATCTTGAGTTATCTCTCTTACACATGGTGGTCTTCATCCTTTGAGGTGGATCAACCGCTTTTTGAAGCTCTTTTCTTCCGTCATGGTGTCTCTGACCCTAGGATCTTCAGATTGAATTGTCATCACTTGTTCTTCGGAACAAGTCTCATCCTTCTTTTCTTGTAGGAGGTTGTACAGGACCTTTCCTACAATTCAAATGCACTAGTTACATTGTTATAACTATAAAACATATGCATAACGACAAATTATTATGCATCATGCAATTTTTTAGCCAATACAACATTCATCCATGTCTTATGGAGACTTTCTAGATGTCTTCCATCTTTACCATGACATCATTGAGATTGTGCACTAATCCAATATGTCAGCAAAGAGGTTTGATAAGTAGCAATGGAGAGTTGTATGGCACCATGAGCTACTTACCCATCACAGGCATATTAGTAGTATACAGTCATTAATGCAAACAATCTATCATGCATAACACATCAACTAAATATAATCAAATGCATAACAAAACAATATCATGCAATGACAATTGAATACTTATCTTTTATTCGTTTCGTGGGTAGACTCCTTCTTGATCCTTCTACTTTATCATATTCTTTATTCATGACAACATCATTTCTTATCCAAATGATAAGATGGATAAGAGGTTCTTCAAGAATTGAGTTCTTCACAATCCTCATTGCTTGAGGGATATTCTTTGAATGGTGAGAGCTTGATCTTCAGTTGCTCCCATCTTCTTCTTCTCTTCTTATGAGTCGAGCTTCTTCTTCTTCCCAGAGTCTGTTGAAATTAATTACTTCCTTCTGGCACACATTCCTTGAATGAATTAATTCTATGATCCTAGGAGACCATCCAAGGTGGTTATCACCACTTCTGCATTCTCCAATTCTTCTTCTACCACTTCAAGATGTTCCGCATTCTGGATCTTCACATTCTTCAACTATTTTCTCAAAGTCATCTTCTGATTTATGTTCTTATCTTCAAATAGCTTGATCAAGGAATCAAACATCTTCGGTGTCTTTAGGGAAGATACTTGTGGTACAAGTTGATCCGTGATTGAATCAACAATGATCTTCTTGGCCTTGATCAATTTCTTCTTGTGTAAGGCTTTGAGCCTTATCTCCTTCTCAAACTGGAACCTCTCTACTCATGAAGGTGTCCAATTCATTTTCTTCAGAGAGATCAAATACTTCCATGCTTGGAAGTTGTCAACTTCACCAATCTTATCATCAAGCTGATGTGATATATCAGTTTGAAATGAGAACCTCAAATGCAAACAACAAAAGATTAGATCTTACCAATTTTAGGTGTCCATCCTACTTCCAGAGCTGGCTGATCTAGGGTTTGTCAGAGAAACCCTAATTTTCAAAACTTAGAATCTTTTAGATATGATTGGATAGAAATATAGATCTCTTCAAATGGAGCTGTCCAATGTACTCCTTTTCTGAAAATAGTGGAGGGAAGCTCCCGGAACAGGAAGCCCTAATTTTCCAATTTCTTCTGCAGAAATTCCTATCACTATTTCTGTGATATCTCTGAAATTACTACTCCTATATATCTAAAAATTTTCATTGGGATCACTGCACATGTCCTTGATCTAACACCATACGTTTCATCAGAATTGGTTTCACCAATTGGTATTTATGATCTTTTTTTCCAAGGTGACCTGTTACAGGACTTTTCAGAATAGTGAAGTTGTACGGCATACCACGTGTCACTGTTTAATCTTCTGGTTCTGACATTTGGACCAAATAAATTATAGTCCATTCCCTTTTGGAAACATCTTCAGGAATTCAATTTGGAATTATGTATCCCAACCTATAGCAATTTTCCCCAGGTGTCCTGTTTAGGGATGAATTCTAGAGGAGGATGGAACCCTAACATGGAGGAATCATATATCCCAAAATATAGAAAATATGAGGCTAAATTTTGGATACAATGTACATAAGTATTTTATCATCAGTATCTGAAATTTTCTGCTCTTGATCCTTCGCCAATATTGGGATATAGAAAATGTACCAAAACTTAGCAGTTTTAGTATTTAGGGTTTTTCTAGCTCAGGGTCAAACTAGGGTTTGACTTTCCCAGAGTTTCACCCAACCAAAAATCTTGCTCCAGGTCTCTAAAATGTTATTTTGATAAGGAGATAAATCCTATGCTGGGCTCACTCAAAAATTCCTCTTCTTCAAGAAGCCCTAATTTCCCGCACCAAAAACTAAAAATGCTCAGAATCGAATTCTGTTTTGATAGAAAGATGCGCCCTTCAATGGAGAGTCATCCTAGCCTTATTTTGCTGATTGATTATGGAGAGAGAACCAAAAATTAAGAAGCCCTAGCTTCTGTAGCTGCACAATGTCTTCTTTCAGGGTGGCTCTGATACCATGTTAAATTTTCATATGCTTAGCTAAGACATCAATATATCATTTCATTTTCATAACAAAAGCATATAAACAGGATCACTGAAAGATAGAAAAGCACAACCATACAAAAGGAACACAAATATTTATCCTAGGAAAACCCTAAAGGGAAAAACCTAGCAAAAGCTTCCTCAATATAGAAGCCCTAAAAAGATAAAAGGTAAAACCAACAAGGAGATCAAAGCCTGATCCTCCTCTTTCTCTAGCTACTTCTATCCTTCACTAGTGCGCTACACAAGTGAGAGTGTGTGCTCAAATGAGGAGAGATACACCTCTATTTATATTCATCTGTTCACTTCAATTAACTCATCCGACATGTAGGCTTGAGTTAATCATGTAGGCTCAAGTTACACATGTAGGCTCAAGTAACCACACTGGGGTGCTAGTGACCCACCTTTACAATTAAAGGGGACAACCTCATGACTCTTATTAGTTATTCCGATTAGAAGCATCGGGGTACAAGATAATACAAGTGGTTCTCCCGGTAGGACTGTCAGGGACCACAAAAGATACATATAGAATATTCTTCGAAGTTACAATATTTCAACAGGACATAGTTTATATCAACATTTTAGTAGAAGGGAAACATTTGAAATTATCCATCCATATACATTTCTCAATATGTTGAAATTCCTATGCTATAAAGTTCTACTCATCAATCAAAATATTGGAAATATCATAAATTATAATCACTCACTCACGTCATGCACTCAGTGCTTAGCTGTGCAAGATGACCAATGATCACTGACGACTACGAGGAACTGGCCACTAAGATATGACTTTGACTCCCAATTCATTTGGGTTTGCACTCTAAAGTGTGACAATGTGTCAGGGATTACAACCATAACAACAAAGAACAACTACTAGTCTACTACTAGGTCCAAAACGAGCCCAAAACTTTGTGCCTACTATCTATGTGAACCTGACTACCAATGTCCACTCGTTTTTCGTCAAAATGAAATTCAAATGGCCAGTTTGATGAGACCTCCTCTAAAAGACTTCATTTCATGCATGAATATCATAGATGCATGACAACTATAAATAACACTCAATGTTATGCAACTACAAATAATGGCATGCTTCTAGGATCACACATTACGTAGAGGTCGATTTATGTAATGATATAGGGAGGTGTCACTAGGCACTTGAAATAGAAAAACAATTAGCTAGAAAAAAAATTGGACCAAAGCACCACAATGGTTACTAATAAAATTAAAATAACAATTTTTTTCCTTAAGAATAGTCTTCAATTTGATGGGTGACATGATCATGATGTAATCTCTTTCCTTCCTTCCAAACATTTGTGGTTTCTCATAACTTTTGTCATGGGCGCTCACCACCAAAATACATATAAAAATTACTTGTCTTTACATCATCTTCTCTTTAAATCCTCATCTCATAGCCATAACTAAGGATTATTATGCATGCACATCCTCACCTTATAATATCAATTGGTTCAAGGCATAGAGACAACCATAAAACATCAAATGTTTCAAGACACAAAGAGTAAGAAACAACTATAAGTAAGTCTTATATTAAATTTACTATATAAGTCTTTAATTGACACTATCAACTGAGATTTGATACATTGGATTGTCGTGATCTTCTTTTCACTCCTTACCAATGTGATATGCAAGGCATTCTTTGAAGGTGAAGTCCATAATTTTACATCTTCTTCCTAATTCTCATGCCTCTTGGTAAGACAAAAAGGAGGGTAGTGACCCACATTAACATGTAAAATGGTTTCGACATAGAGGTAGACAAATTAATTGTTTTCATTAAATAACTTAAATTTCCTACTCGTGACTTTTATTAATCTTGTATATTGATCTAGGAACAAAGCATCAATCTCATCAAAGATTAATCAACAAATAACTCATGAAATGGTGTAATCGGTCTACAGGAATAGTAGCCACTTTATATTCACATAAAGAATGAATGATTACAATTGCAATGTCATGCTACAAGCATGAATGAATGACCAATTTGAATCCTCAAGGAGGTCATTCAAATTGAATGAGTGAGTCTAGCTTAATTGACTGTAAGACATGGTTCACACTTAGTTAACCACTGATCAAAACCCTAATTGACTCACCTAAACCCTAACTGAAGTTGGAGTGCAATAAATGACTGAGTCTCAACTGAAAGAGATTAGACACATGTCATAGCAAGCCAACCATCAAGTGCTAGCACTTCAATGACTTCAATGAACCCTGATGAGGTTAACTGAAGCTAAATTGAACATTAGAAGTTGGTGGAGGTGCCCCTGTTGACTCCAGTTCATTAATCAATCATTAAAAATTCAATTAAATGAATGGAGGTTCCTTCACTGAGCTATTTAACTGATTGTAACCACCAATTAGCAATTAGGTGCATTAATATCACTCAGATCACCCCCGAAGTGCTCCAGTTAGCCTGCCCGAATGTAGGAGAAGGCTAAGTTATCCTCCTTAACTGAAGGTAAGCGTGGGTGTGACTGGATGATGTCAATTAATGCTCCACTAATGTCAATTAATGTCAATTATACTTAGGATAGTGGTTTAACTAGGCCAATTTGACCAAAAAGAGTGTGTATGGTGGTAAATGTCTCCAACACCCCCTTAAGCTAACTCAGGAAGAGTTAGAAAACTTAAATGCATAAAAATGTTGGGGCCCTGAAAACTAAGGCCATAGGTCACCCTGTACAACGTTGAAACTAAAACAATGCTCAAAACAAACTAAGTGAGGAAAAGAGGGAAAACCCAGTGGGAAACCCCCCCCCTCAAGCTGAAGACTAACAATAGTCTGAATCACCCTGATGAACTCACCCCCAATAATGAACGAAGGTAAGTGAACTTCTTTTATGAAAATCTCTTGGTGAATATGTCTGCAATCTTCTCATCAGTCGGGCAGTCTTGCAGAATGATGGTCCGGTCATGCACTAGCTCCCTGTTATAGTGCATGTGGATCTCTACATGCTTGGTCCTCTACCTGGTAACTCGATATGTGGAAATATTAATAGCAATTTTATTGGCACAAAAGAGGATAGTGGAAAAAGTACTACCAAGATCAAACTCTAAAATAATGCCTTGCAACCAAACTGCTTGGATGCAAGCATTCACTGCTCCTCGATACTCGGACTCTGATGAAGATAGTGCCATGGCAGCCTGCTTTTTGCTTGACCAGAAAATGGAGCCACCACCAAACATGAATACATATCCAAAATTATAATTTTGATTAATAGAATAACCCACCCAATTGGAATCTGTGTATCCAACCAGCTCTAGCTCGGAGTCTACAGCATAGTGAATGTCATAGGTCCTGGTTCCCTGAATATACTGGAGGATCCTCTTGGATGAATTCCAATGAATATAATGAGGCTGCTGCATGTATATTGATATATCATTCATGGCATAACAAATATCAGGCCGAGAATGTGTCAAGTACAACAAGCTACCAATCAGCTGTTGATAGATAGTGCAGTCCATGGGAGGTGTGCTTTTTCCTTCTTCAAGGTTGATTCCTAAAAGGAAAGGGAATGGTGCAGGCCTACATTCATCCATGTTAAACTTGACTAACATGTATGAAATGTATTTGTACTGAGTGACCATAATCCCATCAGAAATTTTCTCAATTTCGAGCCCCAAAAATTGTTTTAGAAGCCTCAAATCACTCATTTCAAAGGCATTGTGAAGAGCGGTTTTGATGGTTGAAATGGAGGCAAATGTGCTACCTGTGATCAGTAAGTCATCAAACTATAAAAAAATGATAATTATATGACCATCAGACTTCTGTAAATACACATTTGGATCTGATCTACATCTCTAAAATTTTTGCGAGAGAAGGAAGGCATCCATCTTTGAATACCACTCTCTTGGGGCCTGTTTTAACTCGTATAGTGACTTCTTTAGCTTGAAAACCAAAGATGGATCAGTGATGTAGCCATAATGTTTCTTCATGTATATCTCCTCATGAATATATCCATGCATAAATTCTGACTTAACATCCATGTGATGCACTTCCCAGTGCTTGGATGCTGAAATTGCCAAAATAAGGAGGATGGAGTCCATTTTTGCAACCGGTGCAAAGGTCTCATGTTAGTCCACTCCTTGGACCTAAGAGAAACATTTTGCTACCATAATTGCCTTATATTTTTAGGTGCTTCCATCATCAGCAACCTTTCTCTGAAACACCCACTTGCATTGAACCAATTTCCTTCCCGGAGGAAGAGAAACTAGGTCCCAAGTAGTGTTTTTCTAAAGAGAATTCATCTGTTCATCCATGGAAACTTGCCATCTCATATCCTTCCAAGAATGGTAGTAGGATTTTGGATATGAAATAATCATCAAATAGAAATTTTTGGACAGAAAATTATCATAACAAGAGAGCACAATAGCTGCTCTTTGGAAATTAGACCGGGTTCTCCTTGGATCATCTGGATTTCCAATGTTGTCTCCTGCGAAGGAGAGTGTCTGTCGGGCCCATGTAGGAAGATGATTTTGAACTTAAGGTTCTAATTAAGTATCTGATAATTGCTACACACTTATATCAGAAATCATAGGATCCAAATCACGGTTATCACCCCCAATTTCATCATCCAAATATTCAGTAGAATAGGAAGGAAATTCAACAGTTTTTTCCTTCACTAGTTCCACCTCCTGAAGAGGCTCATTGAACTTGACACTTATCTTGATGATGATATGTTTGGTATTGATATATAGAAGCTTTAAACCTTTAGATTCATCAGGATACCCAATAAATAGACATTCTATTCTTTGTGGTTGCAAAGCCCTTCTTTTATCAAGCAGAATCTGGGCCCATGCAGTGGACCCAAACACCCGTAGGTTCGACACATCCAGCTTGTGTCCAAAGTATGATTCTAAATGGGTATTCCCTTTCATGGATGAGTTTGGAACCCTATTATGAATGTATTCTACAGCATGCATGGCCTCAGCCCACAAATTTGTAGCGAGCTTCTTAGATTCCAACATACAGGTGGTCATCTCCTTGAGAGACCGATTCTTCCTTTTCGCTACTCCGTTCTGCTGGGGAGTGTAGGGAATTGAATGTTGGACCTGAATACCACTTTGGGAGAATATGTGTAGAAAATCATTACTAACATACTCCCCTCAATTATCAAATTTCAAGATCTTGATCTTAAGCCCAGAGGCATTTTCGATCAAGGCCTTCAATTCAGAAATTTTTTCACATACTTATGATTTCTTTTTGAGAAAGAAAACCAATGTATACCTTGAAAAATCATCAATAAAAGTAAGGAGTTACCTTGATACATTCATGGATGTGACAGGCATCGAACCACTGATATCAAAATGTATCATCCCCAATATGCATCTAGCTTGGTTTTCCTTCCCTCGATCGAACTTGTGCTCAGGGTGTTTTCCAATCACACAGCCCTTGCAAATTCCCGTGGTTGCCTTGATTACCGGGAGGCCTTCAACCATGGAGTTTTTCTATAATTTCTACAAATATTTGAATTTAATATGGCCAAACCTCTCATTCCACAGCCTACTAACCTCATTTACATGAGTTAGCAGAGCGGTGGGATTTGCATCTGCAACAAAGTGAGAGAACTCATAGGCTTTTGCATGATGGTTTGCAAGGCCTTTAGCAATGAGTTTCCCGTATGCAATTTCTATTCTCTCAACATCATTTGGGATGAAAGAGACTCTCTTAGGAACTCCTATATGTTTCATCTAATAGAAACTAAGGATATTTGATGCCAGAGATGGTACATACAAAACATTAGAGAAAAAACCATTTTCAAGATCTATAGTATCTTGTCCTTCTAAAATGATGGTGGAGTCATCTCCCATGTGGATGGGGATGGATTTGCCAGTCTCCAAAGATGAAAAGGATTCTTTTTCAGCCATCATTTGGTTCAAAGCTCCAGATTAAATCAATATTTCTTTGGACTTCGAAGTGCTTTCCATGAGGGCATGACCTTTTCCATGCTGTGGTTCCCAATCTTGCTGATCTCTCCTCTGAAATATCTCTGGAATATTGATGTGATTCCTCTCAAGGAGAGAGGTTTCTTCATCAATATTCTTCTTCATGCAAGCATGTTCAGGATGGAAGCCCTTCCCGCAATAAGAACACTTGACTTTCTCCTTGCCATGATTCCCTTTTCCTTTGTTCTTCCTTGAGCCGGAAGACTCATCATGCTGTTGATTTTCAACTCTAGGTTTAGGAGCATCAAATTTAGTTTTTTTATTCTTCTGGTACTTTCCTTTACCCTTCAGATCTTTGGGTCCTGAGAAATGTAGGGCTTGATCATGAGAATATTTGATGATCCCCATCTGGACAAGCTTGTCATGTTCACTTGTTAGGGACTCAATGAAGGCATTAAGTGTAGGCATCTTCCATCCAAGGGTTGTGAGATTCCCCACACAGAATGTAGAAACAAAAACTGAATAATCAGCCCCAAGTTTGGAGATTATGGTGAGGATGAGCTGATCATCCTCCTTCTCCACTTTGCATTGCTTCAAGAGTAAAACAGTATGCTTGAACTTTGTGAAGAAATCATTCATAGTCTCGAAGTTGGAGGGTTGGAGAGACATGAGTTCATTTTCGAGCTGGTAAACCCTCAAGTCATCATGCTTTCCATATAGAGTCTCCAATTTTTCCCATATTTCTTCTGGAGTCTTGAATCCCGCAAGATGGAAGAGAAGGTCTCGAGAAATAGAGAGGCACAAGAAATCGAAGGCTTCATCCTTCTTGTTCAAGAATATTGATTTTTCTATGGTGGATCTAGGCTCATCTTCAGTGTCCATGGTGGCTTTAAGAAGTCCTATAGAGCATAGCTAAATCTCCATATCACCCTTCCATGAGTGAAAATTGTATGGAGTCAAGAGATCTATTGAGGTGTCCATCTAGATGTGCTGGAGCGAATGCTTCACCTGTAGAAACCTGAAAATCAAAACAGAAAGGGAAATGTAAGGTCGGACAGCCTGCACATTTTAGGCTTTCATCACACCCAGCATAGTCAATCAAGCAAGCTTAATCAACAAGTTCTTTACTTGGGGTATTAAGTGGTAAGCCTTGGTTTCTAGTGTAGTGCTGGATTTTTGAGCTATTGCTCAAATTTCATGCAAAAATCTGTCAAAAAGCTTGTTTTTGAGAGATAGAGCTTCGTCTCGCCATAAGCTCTAATACCATATTAATATTGTATATTGATCTAGGAACAAAGAATCAATATCATCAAATATTAATCAACAAATAACTCATGAAATGGTGTAATCGGTCTACAAGAATAGTAGCCGCTCTGTACTCACATAAATAATGAATGATTACAATTTCAATGTCATGCTACAAGCATGAATGAATGAGCAATTAAAATCCTCAAGGAGGTCATTTGAATTGAATGAGTGAGTCTAGATTAACTGACTGTAAGCCATGGTTCACACTCAGTTAACCACTGATCAAAACCCTAATCGACTCACCTAAACCCTAACTAAAGTCAGAGTGCAATAAATGACTGAGTCTCAACTGAAAGAGATCAGACACATGTCATAGAAATCCAACCATCAAGTGCTAGCGCTTCAATGACTTCAATGAACCCTGATGAGGTTAACTGAAGTTGAACTGAACATCAGAAGTTGGTGGAGGCACCCCTATTGACTCCAGTTCATTAATTAATCATTAAATAATCAATTAAATGAATGGAGGTGCCTTCACTGAGCTATTTAACTGATTGTAACCACCAGTTACCAGTTAGGTGCATTAATATCACTCAAATAACCCATGGAGTTCTCTAGTTAGCCTCCCCGAATGTAGGAGAAGGCTAAGTTAGCCTCCTTGATTGAAGGTAGGCATGGGTGTGACTGGATGATGTCAATTAATGCTCCACTAATGTCAATTAATGTCAATTATACTTAGGATAGTGGTTTAAATAGGCCAATTTGACCAAAAAGAGTGTGTATGGTGGTAAATGTCTCCAACAACTTTCGATTCACCGAATCATGGACTGGTACAAAACACAACAAATTTTAGAACCCCAAGCTCTTAATTACTCACACCTAGAGCTTTCTCAAAGCCTTCCATTAATAAACTTATTTTGGTGTTCTAGTTCACTTTAAAAAGAATATTGTTGAGACTTAGACATGAGTGATTTGCAAGGCTTCAGTTGACTTGGGATTGATTCCATTGTCCCTCCATCCCATACATGTATGTTGTTGCGTTAAGTGTTAAACAACAAAATTTGATGCCTCGGCCCCAAAGATGATAGCGTTGCTAACTTGCTTGGTATGCAATATTTTTTTTAATGTTTTTTTAGTTGTGTATTATTTTTTCTTAGGTGCCCAATCCCATCATTCTTATATCACTCAGGATTGGACTGCTACCCTCTCTTTGGTTTGAATTAAGTTTTTGGTTGTATATATTGGTTGTAGGTTTATTATAGCCTTGTTTTGCTTAGTGGCTTCCTTTTGTACATAGTTAACAGTAAGTAATTCTCTCATGGTTATAGTTTTTCTTTAAGACTATATCTAGTTACGACATTTTGCACTATGCATAAGATCAATTGGAATGCCCCAATATGGTTATTGCATAGTCTAAGTAGTTTTTTTTGTATAATGAAGCATGCTCCAACTTGAAAAAAATACTATAGAGTAGTTGTTATGTTACTTACTCTAAAATTAGTGTTACATATTTGTAAAATTAATGCATTCAAATTAGGTTTTATTGAAAATATGTCATATTTTTGTAGATATTAGAAGGTGCTCAATTCTTTAAAATTGTGAAAATTTGGATGAACAATATTTGTTTTTTTGCATTTTTGAAAAAAAAAAGTTTAGTTAATTTATACTTATCAAATGAAATACAACTATTTATATTGCCCTTTCATCTTTGAAGGGCTCCAATTGAAATTAAGACCCACCCTTCAAATTTGATCACTGCTCCTCGCTCATTGTTCTGTGGGACAACCAAAATACAAATGAGGTTATATCGCCCTTTCATGTTTGAAGGGCTCCAATTGAAATTAAGACCCACCCTTCAAATTTGATCACTCCTCCCACTCATTGTTCTGCGGGCCAACCAAAATACAAATGAGGTTGTTAATAACTTTCCCAACAAGGTTTTGGTAGGATTTCTAATCCCCATAAGACTAGGTATTATCAAAATTAGGATTTGAGAAACGTCGCTTCGTCACTTTATACTGTCCTATCTAACCTTCCATTCCGAATGCCATTCTGCATGTCATTTTCATAACAGAGGTCAGAGAATATCCATAGATCTTGTGATGAAGCTGTCACACACTTCTCTATTTCGATGCATGTGTTTATACTAGATCAATGAAAAAGTCGGTTATTGATGTAAATGACCTAGTTTATATCATAGCAGAGGAACACCGCCCATAGAAAATGCCCACAACCATTGTCTATCTAGTGGCGGTCTGCCTCTTTAATATCAATATCCTACCCAGCCCTTTCTACCTTATCCTAGCGCTTTGTAGGAGGGCCTGTAAGAAATCTATTTGAGTATGCATAGTAGGTCTTAGCGCATATAGTATTCCCACTTTCTTTTTACATAATATAAACAACAACAAGAAACTTTACACGAGCAACGGTTAAGGAGAAAGATTAGCCCCCTAACTTAGGCAGTTGAGCAGGAGCCTTTTCAAATAGCTAGCTATTTTTCATATTGAAGCACTTACTAGCATTGGATGAATTTCATTGGATCGCACAAGAACAACTAGTAGCAGTTGGATCGTGGCGTGGGAACTACCCTATTGATTCAGCCATAACTTATGAGATTGAATGGGAGTCAACACATGGTGGTAGTGACTTAGACCATTGCTATTACCATTTTAAGCCTATAGAATTACTCTTTATAGTTGGGTTGGACAACATACAGTCTTCATCAAATGGAACTTGTAGAGAAGTTGAAGAAATGAAACTTTGAAATTGCCTACATGTTTCTTGTAGAAGAATCTTGCTGCCATAAATTATTTTGGCATTCTAGAAAACCTATCATGGGTAACTTGGATACATAAGAAGATTGGAAATAACATGATTGTTTATCATCTTATAGATGCAAGCTCAATCTTGTTTGTCATTTATTTATCCTATGACGTTCAAGAAACAGTGAAGAATCCTAGGCTTAGGAGAACTTTTAACTTCCATCCGAGTTACTTCCAAGCTGTGGACAGTTTGGGTCTATCTCCTTCTCTTGAAATAGTAAGTTATGCAGATAAAAAGAGTATTTCTTCAGAAATCTAGCTTTATGGCAATAACCCTAGTGTAGATAGGGATGGTTACCAAAATAGTAACAGTTTAAAGCAGAAGCATAGTGGTGAGAATTTGGCTTCGAAGAAGGGACAATTGGAGAGTCAGTATCTAGATCATGTTGTGGACAAAGAATCTCAACCGATTAATCGATCTCAAAACATCTCCGAATTTGGTGCAGTAGTTGACAGTACTTATGGTAAATTATATACAGTGAAAAGCAAGAAAACTCACTAGTCTAGTGTGATATATATTCTGAGAAATGGGTTAGTGATGATGCATATCCTCTTCATCCTGCTAGAGAATGCCCTTATATGAGCGTCGCATTTGAATACAAAGGGAACGGGTGCTCGGACTCATGATATACATAATGGAGATGGCAACCTAGAGATTGTAATATTCCCAGGTATGCAAAACTACTTTTTATATTTACGAATTCTCTGAACACTGTATTCATGAAATGCCTCTCAAATTAGCACTTGTCTTGCCTTGAAGCTTGAATGCTACAAACATGTTGGAGTAGCTGAGGGGAAAGAGACTCATGTTCATAGGGGACTCCATCAATCTTAATCAATGGGAATCCTTACTCTACATTCTGAGAACTGCAATGCCTGAAAAGAGAAATAAATTCATATCCAAAGGTGCCATAACTAATTTTCTAGTTAAGGCAAGCTTTTTAACAGAAACAACTATTCATTCTATTTCTACAGGCCGAATATAAATTTAAGAAACAAAGAACCTAATTTATGGCAACATGTTCTAGGATTATAACTATGTAGTGGAGTTATTCTTGGTCCAAATAGGATCTTCAGGTTGACCTTGTCTACATTCAGTTAAGTCTTTCAAGGCATGGTTCTGCACAGAACAAGACTGAAAACAATTAAGAGGAATGGCAAGGAAATCTAAGTTTATAATTTAATGAAACAATGCATCCACTTCAAAGATAACCATGGAATTATAAAAAAATATCCACATAATTAATGTGAGCTTGATAGTGGATACAAATTTTACAATCACACTTGAGATATTTTATTAGGTTTCCTAGCATTCAAAGGTTTTCGATGTTCAGAATTAGGCAAAATAACAGGAGATTTCTTTCTCCCTTCAGAGAAAATATTTCTTGAATTAACTCTAACTATGACATTGGGACATACTATGATATTGTTGGATTCTAGCTTCAAATTTTTTAGATTCAACCTCTACATCATTGCATCTTAAGCATCCTAAAGTTTGAATTTTTGTTTCAATTATTTCTGCCCCAACTTGACCATCCTTAGATTGGCATGAATACTGCACCAAACAAATATCACACTCATTGGTAGACTCTTCACTATCACCTGGGAACACACCACCATGTGAGAGTGCAGACTCTTCAATTGTAGAAGAAACAGAGTCAAGACCAATCTCTGAAGTCTTGACCTTGAACTCATCTTTATCAGTATCTTTTTCATCTTTCTTAAAAAAATTTCCTGTCATGCATGGCACATATAACCCTATTTTTGTTGCTTCCTTAACATCCTTTTCAAGGTTTTCAAGATAACCAAGTTTTCCTCCACCTTGGGTGCTAGGATTCCCTACAATAAAACAACCTAATAAATGTTATGGTTACTCTACACCAACTGCAAGGATATTAAGTGTTCAGTAAACTATTTTAATTTTTAAGGTTTAGCTCCATGCCATTATCAATATATAGGAGTAACTATTCCTTTGGAAATCCTTTTGTTAGTATCTATTATTTCACTCTGAACTTCAGAATCTAAATATACCCAAAGAAATTAAATTATCTTGCTTCGTACTTTCCAAGTCATTAAGAAAAGAGTTAAACTTTTAAAGCCTGTCCTTTATTTAGAAAGAGTAAAAATACGATGTTAACAAAACATTTTTAGATAGGTTGGAACATAACAGAAACATATATATGACCCAAAGATGAGCATATCAAACCTGAACTGAGAACTCTATTGCATGTTAATTATGCAGCTTCAAATGACTGTGAGAACCAATTTTACAACAACCTGAATCTAAAGTCATGATGCATTGCTCATTACAAGGATTTGGATACCATCCATCTTGTGTTGTTGCTTCAAATGTTGTGCAGCCTACATTAACACTAATTTTAGATTCCTGGTTGATAAGACAAGCTTTCTCATCATTGTTGTTCTCTATTTTCATGTCGATTCTAGCTATTTTAAAACTATGTTCAGATTTCTAGTTCATAAGATTGTATTTAGTAAGACTTTTTGGTATTTCTGTGCTATTTTTGGTTACTTCAACATTCTTTCCAAAGTTTGGATTCATATGACCAGTCTGCTGAGTAAGATCATCCTCTATTTCTACACTAGGCCCTAGTGCTTTATCTCTCCCTTTAGATTCCTGGTTCATACTAGTATTCCTAGTATGATCACTATCCATATCCATGCTAATGACGACTGCTTCACCACTGTTTTGAAATTCTAGGTTTGATTTTTCAATTTTCTTGCCACAACCATTCACCATCTTCATGCTAAACTGAGCAGTTTGCATTGCTTGCTGATAACCATCAGTCATAATGTTTTCAACGAGAAATGTTAAATTATTAAGTTTCTGATGATAGGCGGCTTCTGGTGTAAGCTGAGCCACTTTCTCATTCTTTTTGCATTCCTCTGCCATTGGACCATTCTTGTCAATATCTCCATTTTCTACTGCCATGATCGTTTTGGTTATCTGCATAGATTGTATACAAGCAGTAAACATACTTTCCTGCACATTCAATGTCAATTCATTAGACTGTTGTATAAAAGATGGCTTCTAACCTACGGTGATTTATTGAGTTCCCACTAAAATAATAACGAGCAATGCTTTCCCTCTTTATACTTTCAGACTTGATAGCGAAACTAAAGACATTGCAGAACAAAAATTCATTTCCAAGTTCCAACATAGTTTTACTATCATTCGGCATTAGCTATCCAGTGATCAAATTTTCAGACTTCTCACTGCTCACCTTGTGGGAAGGTAAGGATTCTAATGAAGTAGAATTATTTTCAATCTCTAATTTTTTCATGGCACCACTTTCATTCAAGTTGGCAATGATAGATTTGTCAAATTGAAATTTATCTGATTCTGTCAATAATGAAACATTTAGATCCTCGACATTTTGGAGGGTAACAAAATCAGTGCCAAATGATTTCACAATTTGTGATCCACTATTATTACAGTAGATGGCTTGATCACATGACTTTTTAGTTTTTAGGTTGGCAAGAGGCAAAACCTACAATGTCTGCACTACCGCCTCTTCACAACCTAGGGAATTGGAATTACATGATACATAGAACGAACTTCCAACAAACAAATTATTTTCAAGTCATTCTTTTTGTTCGTGTGGAGAAGCATGACCATCTTCTTGCACTTCATATCCTTCTATTGTAGATAATGGTTTTCTGTGTGCACAATATTAAATTTTCATATGCTAAGCTAGATCATTAGTATTTCATTTCAATTTCATAAGAAAAGCATATAAACAAGATCACTGAAAGATAGACAAGCACAACCATACAAAAAGAACACAAACATTTATCCTGGGAAAAACCCAGCAAAATCTTCCTCAATATAGATGCCCCAAAAGATAAAAGATAAAACCAACAAGGAGATCAAATCCTGATCCTCCTCCTTCTCTAGCTACTTCTCTCTTCTCCACTAGTGCGCTACACAAGTGAGAGTGTGTGCTTCAAATGAGGAGCACCACACCTCTATTTATATTCATCTGTTCACTTTAATTATTCATTTCGACATGTAGGCTCGAGTTAATCATGTAGGCTCAAGTTACACATGTGGGATCAAGTAACCACACTGGGGTGCTAATGACCCACCTTTATAATTAGAGGGGACTACCTTATGACTCTTATTAGTTCTTCTAATTAGAAGCATCGGGGTACAAAGTAATACAAGTGGTTCTCCTGGTAGGACCATTGGGGACCACAAAAGATACATATAGAATATTCTTTGAAGTTACAATATTTCAAAACTCCCCCTTAACGAGAAGGGTATTCTACAACAACATCAACAACAACAATAATAGCAGAGAGAGAGAGAGAACATCATCAACATCATCAGGGTAACACATCTATAAATCATTGGAAGCTTTTCAACATCATGTATTCTTCATCTTCAATCTTCAGTCTTCAGCAACACTTTGACTATCTTGATCAGCAACAACTTCTGTAGCATTTTGACCTTTTGAACAACATCATCATCATCATCATATTCTGATATTTCGATCAGCAATATTAGTAACATCATCATCATCATTTTGACCTTTTTGAGCAGCATCATCATCATCATCATATTCTGATCTTTCGATCAGTAATATCAGTAACATCATCATAATCACTTTGACCTTTTGAACATCAACATCATCATTATCATATTTTGATTTTACGATCAGCAATATCAGCAACACCATCATCACTACTTTGACTTTTCGATTAGCAACAACATCTTCAACATATTCTGATCTTACGATCAGAAATATCAGCAACATCATCATCATCACTTTGACTTTTCGATTAGCAACAACATCTTCAACACTTTGACCTTTCGATCAACAGCAATATCTTCAGCACTTTGACCTTTCGATCAACAACAAATTCAGCACTTTGACCTTTCGATCAGCAACAACATCTTCATCAAAGCATCATCATCATCATCATATTCTGATCTTATGATTAGAAACATCATCATCAAAACGTTATCATCATCACACTCTGATCTTTCGATCAGAAACATCATCATCATCATATTCTGATCTTTCGATCAGAAACATCATCATCATCATACTCTGATCTTTCGATCAAGAATATCATCATCAAAACATCATCATCATCACACTCTAATATTTCCATCATCATCATCATCATACTCTGATCTTTCGATCAGAAACATCATCATCATCATCATACTCTAATATTTCGATCATCAAAACATCATCATCACCAGACTTTGATCTTTCAGTCAGAAACATCATCATCATCATACTCTGATCTTTCAATCAGAAACATCATCATCATCATACTTTGATCTTTCGATCAGAAACATCATCATCACATTCTCGACAACCAAAGTCACTGGATTGATTAAGGGATAATCAGTCCCTATCACTTTAGGAATAAGTCCAAGGATGATGCAATCCTACCACGTTCTCGAGTACCTAAGTCACCGGATCCATTCTGAACTGAGGTTCACAGATGATACAATCCTACCATCATCTCGATGACCGAAGTCACCGGATCCATTTTGAACCGAGGTTCACAGATGATACAATCCTACCACCATCTTGATGACTGAAGTCACTGGATCCATTCTGAACTGAGGTTCACGGATGATACAATCCTACCACAATCTCGATGACCGAAGTCACCAGATCCATTCTAAATCGAGGTTCACGGATGATACAATACTACCACGTTCTCTATTACCAAAGTCACCAGATCCATTCTGAACCGAAGTTCACGGATGATACAATCCTACCACCATCTCGATGATCGAAGTCACCGGATCCATTCTGAACCGAAGTTCATGGATGATACAATCCTACCACATTATCGATGACTGAAGTCACCGGATCCATTCTGAACCGAGGTTCAAGGATGATACAATCCTACCACCTTCTCGATGACCAAATTTCACCGGATCCGTTCTGAACTGAAGTTCAAGGATGATACAATCCTGCCACCTTCTTGATGACCGAATTTCACCAGATCCATTCTGAACCAAAGTTCAAGGATGATACAATCCTGCTACATTCTTGAGGACTGAATTCATTGGATCCATTATGGACATATGTCCCAGGATGATACAATCCCTCTTCATTCTCGAGGACCAAGGTCACCAGATAACTTTAGAGCAAATTCCCAGGGATGATACAATCCCACTACATTCTCGAGGACTGAGGTCCCCGGATCACTTTAGGGCAGGTGCCTAGGGATGATACAATCACACTTCATTCTTGAGGATCGATGTCCCTGGATCACTTTAGGGAAAGTGCCCAGGGATGATACAATCCCACTGCAACATCACTACTCCCCCTTTTAGGGAAGGTCTTTCTGAACCACACCAAGCTTGTCTTGAAAGTGTTCGAACTTTACTTGAGATAGAGGCTTTGTCAGCACATCATCATCTAATCCATCATCATCTACATCTTCAGTATTTGAATACTGAACTATCACCATCTGTACCTCTAGTATGTGAATACTAAAAGCATCATCATCTATATATTCAGTATAGAAATACTGAAAGCATCATCACCTGTATATTGAGTATAGAAATACGGAGTCACCATCATCTGCATCTATAGTATGTAAATACTGAAACATCATCTATATCTTCAGTATGGGAATACTGAAATCATCATCATCTATATCTTCAGTATGGGAATACTGAAATCATCATCATCTATATCTTCAGTATGGGAATACTAAAACATCATCATCTCTATATTCAGTATAGAAATACTAAATCACCGTCATCTGTATCTATAGTATGTAAATACTGAAACATCATCATCTTCATCTTTATCTCGTATGTAGAAATACCGTATTTCTATGTGTTACGATGGAACACAGGGTTCTCTACTATCACAACTCTTGTTATCACATAAAATCATTGTAGTATCCATATTTAGGTCAAGGAGACCTGATATCAACTTCCAAAGCCATATGGATTCACAACTTAGCAGAGCAATCTGCTATGTATTCTACTTTTGTCGTTCTAAGAGAAAGACTAGACTGTTTCCTGCTAAACCATGAACTCGTAGCAGACCCCAAACAAAAGCATCTACCTGATGTGCTTTTTTTGTCTGAGATACTTCCAACCCAATTTCCATCTTTATAGCCATACAATCTATAGTCATGGTTTCCATCATAGTATAGACCAAAGTCTATAGTCCCTTTCAGATATCTCATCACATGTTTTGCAGCTATTTGGTGAGCACATCTAGGTTGAACTAGATACTGACTCAAGTTGTTCACATCAAAAGAAACATCTGGTCTGGTATTTGTTAGATACATTTAACGACCCAATAATATGTCTGTATTGAGTCACATCCACTAACTCTGATGAGTCATTAGCTAACAACTTCAAGTTGGAATCCATGGGTGTGGCCATGGCTTTGTATTCCAACATATCGAATATTTTCAATATCTCTATTGCATACGTTCCCTAGTTGAGAAATATTCTTTTGAATTTTTCCACACTTCTAGACCTAGGAAATAATGCATTAACCCAAGGTCTTTCAAAATTCTTCAATGAGCTTCTTCTTTCATTCTACAATCTATTTCTCATTCCCTGTCAAGAATAGATTATCCACATATAGTAATAGTATGCCATGTTCATAATCTATAACCTTGAAGTAAAGTTTAGGATCAACTTTCATTAGGAAACTATCCATCCTTCCATACCAGGTTCTGGGAGCTTGCTTCAAGCCATAAAGGGCCTTCTTCAACTTGCATACGTGAGTCCATCTATCTTCAACTTCAGATCCTTGTCACTATTCTATGTATACTTATTCTTCAATCACACCATTCAGAAAAGTTGTTTTCACATCCATCTGGTGTAAGCTCCACTTCATCATGGATGCAAGTTCCATGATAGCTCTAATCAAAGTATACCGTGCTACTGGGGAAAATGTCTTTTCGTAATTAATTCCCTCTTTCTAATAGAAACCTCTAGCCACAAGTCTTTCCTTACTACTATATGCAACATATTTTATCTTGCAAATCCATTTGGAAGATACCACATTCTTGCTTTCTGGTTTGAGTACTATATCCCAAACATCATTCTAGTATTCTTTCATCATAACATCTTCCATGAGTTTGTCTTGTCAGGTCATCAACATATCCTAGTCTTCTGCATTAAACCTTGAAGGTTGGAACCCACTTTACTCTTGGTAAAGTCTCGATCCATCAGGAAGTTGTCCAGCATGTCGTACCATGTCGAACTCATATATCTTCTGTAGTCACTCCCCCTGAAGTGGAGTATCATATTCCCTCTTCATTCTATATAGGTGGTTCTATGCTTGATATATACTTGTCAATAGAGTATGTCATGTCATAGTCTATTCTTTCTGAGGCAAATCATGAACCTTGCTTTGTACACTTGTTCTTGTAGATCCATATGGAAGATACTACGTACTTCCCTTTATGTCTCGAAACCATATTGAATACATCATTCCTCATGATCAATTGTTACTCTTTGATCATAGATTCTTTCGTAGCCATGGTGGTATTCATCCTTCGAGGTGGATCTATTGCTCTCTGAAGATATTTCCTTTGTCATGATGTATCTGACCATGGGAGCTTCAGATTCATGTTTATTGAATTGTCATCACTTGTTCTTCGGAACAAGTCTCATCCTTCTTTTCTTGTAGGCGGTTGTACAGGATCTTTCCTACAATTCAAATGCACCAGTTGCATGGTTAGAACTATTTCATAAAACATATGCATAACGACTAATTCTTGTGCATCGTGCAACTTTTTATCTAACACAACATTCATCCATATCTCACTACTGTCATTAATGCAACCAGTCTATCATGCATGACACATCAAATGAATATAATCAAATGTATAACAAAACAATATCATGAAATGACAATTGAATACTTATCTTTTATTCATTTCTTGGGTAGACTCCTTCTTGATCCTTCTACTTCATCATCTTCTTGATTTATGACATCATCATTTCTTATCCAAATGATAATATGGATAATAGGTTCTTCAAGAATTGAGTTCTTCATATTCCTCATCGCTTGAGGGATCTTCTTTGAATGGTGAGAGCTTGATCTTCAATTGCTCCCATATTCTTCTTCTCTTCTTATGAATTGGTCTTTTCTTCTTCCCAGAGTCAACTGAAAGTAATCACTTCCTTCTAGCACACATTCCTCGCATGAATGAATCCCATGATCCTGGGAGGCCATTCAAGGTGGCTATCACCACTTCTACATTCTTCACTTCTTCTTTACTTGTTTCTTAAGGTCATATTCTGATGTATGTTCTTTCCTTTAAATAGCTTGGTCAAGGAATCAAACATCTCTTTCTTTAGGGAAGACACTTGTGTTACAAGTTGATTCGTGACTGAATCAGCAATGATCATCTTGGCCTTGGCCAAGCTCTTTTGGTATAAGGCTTTGAGCCTCATCTCCCTCTGGAACTAGAACCTCTCTACTCATGTAGGTGTCCAATTCATTTTATTCAGAGAGATCAAATACTTCCATGCTTGGAAGTTGTCAACTTCACCAAGCTTATCATCAAGCTAATGAGAACCTCAAATGGAAATAGAAAAATATTATATCTTACCGATTTGAGGTGTCCGTCCTGGTTCCAGAGCTGGCTGATTTAGGGTTTGTCAGAGAAAAATTAATTTTCAAAACTTGGAATATTTCATATATTATTGGATAGAAATATAGATATATTAAATATGAGCTGTCCAATGTACTCCTTTTCTAAAAACTATGGAGGGAAGCTCCCGGAACAGGAAGCCCTAGTTTTCCAATTTCTCCTGCAAAAATGCCTGATACTGTTTCTACGCTATCTCAGAAATTTATACTCATATATGTATAAAATTTCGTAGTGAGGTACCCTCGAATGTCCCTATTCCAACACCATAGTTTTCATTATAATTGGTTTCACCAATTGGGACTTATGATCATTTTCCCAAGGTGACCTGTTACAGGACTGTTCAGAACAACGATATTGTATGGACTTCCACATGTCATTTTTTCATCTTGTAAGTTTGAAACTCGGACCACATAAATTAAAGTCTGTTCCCTTTCTGGAAAATCTTCAGAAATATAATTTGGATTTGTGTAGCTCAAGATATATCAATTCTCCCCAGGTGTCCTGTTTAGGGATGAATTCTGGAAGACGATGTAACCCTAACTTGGAGAGATCATATCTCCCAGAATACAACGCCTCTAAGGCTGAATTTTGGATACAATGTACATAGGGATTTTATATTTGGCCTCTACAATTTTTCTCTCCTTAAACTTCACCAATATCGAGATATAACGAATGTACCAAAATGTAGGAGTTTTAGTATTTAGGGTTTTTCTAGCTTGGGGTCAAGCTAGGATTTGACTTTCCCGGAGTTTCACCCAACCAAAAATATTGATCCAGGTCTCTAAAATTCGATTTTGATGAGGAGATCAATCCTATGCTGGGATCACTCAAAAATTCCTCTTCTGCAAGAATCTCTAATATCCCGCATCGAAAATTGAAAATGCTCAGATACTTCGACAAAAAGATGCCCCCTTCAATGGAGAGTCATACTAGCCTTCTTTTGCCGATCGATTGCGGAGAGAGAATAAAAAATTAAGAAGCCCTAGATTCTATAGCTGCACAATGAATTCTTTCAGGGTGGCTCTAATACATTGTTAAACTTTCATATGCTAAGCTAGATCATTAGTATTTCATTTCAATTTCATAACAAAAGCATATAAACAGGATCACTGAAAGATAGACAAGCACAACCATACCAAAAGAACACAAATATTTATCCCGGGAAAACCCTAAAGGGAAAAACCCAACAAAAGCTTCCTCAATATAGATGCCCCAAAAGATAAAAGATAAAACCAACAAGGAGATCAAATCCTAATCCTCCTCCTTCTCCAACTACTTCTCTCTTCTCCACTAGTGTGCTACACAAGTGAGAGTGTGTGCTTCAAATGAGGAGCACCACACCTCTATTTATATTCATCCATTCACTTTAATTATTCATTCCGACATGTAGGATTGAGTTAATCATGTAGGCTCAAGTTACACATGTGGGCTCAAGTAACCACACTAGGGTGCTAATGACCCACCTTTACAATTAGAGGGGACTACCTCATGACTCTTATTAGTTCTTCCGATTACAAGCATCGGGGTACAAAGTAATACAAGTGGTTATCTCGGTAGGACCATCGGGGACCACAAAAGATACATATAGAATATTCTTTGAAGTTACAATATTTCAACATGCAGTTATCTTTACTTGGCTCAGTAATATCTTTATTGTGTAACACGGTATCCATTGAAGTTGTCCTGGGAGAAACAAACGCAGTAGGAACACCAACGTGTAGACTTGATATATCCTCTAGTTCTCTAACTTCAAAGGCCATAAATCCACTTGTTCCTCTGTCCATAAAATTTATCTCAGCCTTCTCCATGGAAGAATTCGGTTTCTTGTAATATGTATGTGCCATAATTTCACTTGTCTCTAGTGCCAGCAAAGATGATAAAGGAGCCAAATATTTTTCTCTCTGACTCAAGCTTGTTGGCATCTCTCTAACACTTACCTAAGCATCTCCTGGATTTTTTATTTTCTTAAAATACTCATTATTGTTCTCCATTTCCACATCTATGACTGGAAACTCCACTTCCTTCACATTTTTATATCCAGATCGTGACTCTTTCAATAGTACATTATTTTCATCATGCCTATTATCTTGAACTTTGGTTAGATATTTTCCTTCGGTAAGCACATCTGCAGTTTGAGACTTTTCTAGAATCCATAGAGAATTGACTACTGTCTGTTCATTGTCATGGCCTAGCAATTGCACTCCATCCAGATGATTTTCCTCTAAACCCTCAAAATCCTGATTATGAGGATTCTCACTAAGATCAACAAAGGGTTTTGAAACCTCTTGCATTTCAACCAATGTGATTTTTTCTTTGGGTGAATCCATAGCATGCTTCTATGGAATAGATTTCCTACCTTCATCCAAAATTGAACTCAACATTCCTGGTATTTAACTCTCTAAGACAACATCCTGACAAGCACCTATGAAATTCTTCCCTGCTTCATATTTCCCTACGAAATGACTAGGCATTTCTTCCATTTCCTCCTCGGAATCTTTTGAATGTTTCACTAAAATTTTCTCATGACATGCATACAATGACATTCTTTGTAGATTCACTATTGCGGCAGCTTCATCCAGAGCATATGTAGTATGCATTCTTATATCTCTCTCAGTGGTTTCATCTAGTGACAAATCCAAAACTATTTGTTCTTCCACTGACATGGAATTTTTCACAATGCTTTTACAAGGTGAGAAATCCAAAACTCCTTGATTTTCCACCAAAGCAGCAATTTCCTGTAATGCCTCTATGCTACGCTTCCCCGCATTATCCATGTTAGTCCCACTAAGTAACGACAATATTGTCCCTTGAATTTATGAATATCCAAAAACAAAATCATTTTCTTGAGAGGATCTACCCATATTACAAATTAGCGCTTCCACATTTAGAAAATCCCCAGTTATTGTATACTTAGTAATCTTCTCCTTCTCTTCATCCCCTGCCTCACAGAAATCATGACTGCCTTTCACTTCTTTTTTCTCATCCAACATAAAATCCGACACTAAACAAACTGCCTCAGTTACTGGATTCTTGTAGTCAAACTATGTCACATGCATCTCTACATCATTTACATCAATCACCAACTCCAACATCCTGTGAATATTTACAAATGCAATATCTTCATGTGCAGTTACTCCATCATACTCACTTCTTTCATCTGGTAGGTTATCTAAACCTCCTCTCATTTCTTCCTTTTGAACACTCTCAAGGGACTCCTCTTTGACATGCTTCATAGCAGAACTTGACACCCAATGGCTTTATGTATGTCCCAAAACATCTATCACTTCATGAGAAGATCCATTCATAGTGTTATTCTCTCTTATGCCCTCAACTGACCTATCCATGTTTCTTGAAAACTCACACATTTTATCTTCTGTGTTATCACTTGCATCCAGATTATTAAGGCAGCCTACAAAGGTGAACTGTTTCTCCCCATATACTAATTGGTCTAGCACTCCTTGCATTTTGGCTGCTAAATGATCCTGCTGAGAAGGCACTTTGGCATGCATTTTTGTCTGATATTCCTTGCTTACATCAAATATCAAGTCTAGCATTTTCTCGATGTCTCCTAGTACAGTATGCTCAGGTGAAACAACCGAATGTGTTTGATTACTCTCATCTAACAAATATTCTAGGGTTCCTCTCATTTCTACTCTTACAATAGCCTCCTGGGCACCTTTTCCTGAGACTCCACTTAATTCCTCCATAGCAACACAATCCTCATAAGGCTCAATGAATTGTTCCTCCACATTTTCTTTCTTATTTTCATGTAATAAAAACTCTGGCATCCCTTGAATCTGAGCGTGTTTAAAATATTTTCTCTCTTGATGAGAAGATACATCCAATGTGGCATTGTCCAACCTCTTTTCAATCCTCCTAAATGGACACAAATCTCCTCCTCGTTTATTCCCTGCCTCCATCCAGTTCTTGCTACTAGTAGACATTTTTTCTTCCTTCTCATTTGATGTACAATCTTCTGTTATTTTTATATTCGATGTCATAAAACCATAATGGGAAGCCTCTTCTACATTGTTCTCATCTCTTTTAAACGAGCATAACTTTGACAGTCCTTGCATTTCTGGAGAAAGAATATCTTCCTGTGAAACTTTGTCTAGCTGCTTCTCTTGGCTACCACCATCACCTTCGTCCCATACAAAATCTGGCATTTGAGTGTCTACTTGACCAAAAGCAATCCTTGCTTCATGCTGAAGTTTAAAAAAAGGATCAAAATCTCTCCTTTCAGGGAGCATTATCACTGTGCTTTGATGCTTTCCTCATTTCCCTTCTCTTCTATCCCGAGACTCCAAAACATTGCCAGTGCTCATCCTTTCTGTCTCTTCTACCCACAGAGAGTTCAACAGCATTTCATCCTCAGACTTTTCTTCTCCTTCAGTTTGAAAACCCAAACCTTCATTTCCGCTATTCTTGTTTCCAGTATTTACTTGTTGTATTGAATCTTTATTTGGTGCTAGGTTATAAGGATAGGAATAGGCCCCAATCATGGGAACATACTCAACATACTTGTTTTCTACAGACCTGCAATCCACGACTGAGAAGGAATTGACTGCAAACAATGAACCATGTTGGTCAGAGAAATTTGACAAAATTGGCAGCTCTTTAGTGTTTTCTCTCAAATCCATCATTGACTGTTCAGAAACTTGTTGATTCTTGTTGCCTGTATTCTCAAACTTAGGTTTGTTCTCACTTGTATTTTCAAACTCATCTCCCAAAATGTCTGAAAATTTTGAATGTAAAGACTCTCTCTTTGACCCCTTTGACACACTCCACATATTAACCTATGCTCGATCATCTAAGATGCTTGTCAACTCACCAATCTCTGGTCCAAACAAGTTTCCTTCAGTCGTCAGATTGGCTTCATCTTGTTTGGTCCAAACAAGTTTCCAAAATTGTTTTAAAAAATATTTCACATTTAGCTTTTATGATTTTTGATTTTCTATGTCCTATTTTTCTAGCAACAAAACTCAGAAGTTCTATGATGTTACAAATCCTTCACAGCAACACTGGGGACTTTGTTTACCTCCACCGGTGGCAGAGGTTTCCTTGCTTGGATCAGCTTCTTCAAGTAAATTGAGCAAATCACTAGCTCTTGTAAGTGACTTTAGGATTTTAGTATATTGTACTTCCGTCCAATTATCTTTAGCATTTGTTATTGTTATCTATGCAGACATCTTTTTCTATGCTTCCATATTAGATTATTTAATAGCTTCTGATTCAGTCCTAAATAATCATTAGTATAAAAGTTAATGTGTATTTTCTTTAGACAGCTTATGTTTTACGTCAGTGATTGTCTTCTAGATTCTTTATACATGGCTTCATTTTCATTTCCTAATAATATATACCCGTTCATATTTCCATGTGAAACTAGAACACAGGAGGTAATGCTGAGACTTCCCTTGCGAGTGGAGCTACTGGAATATCAGTTGTACTTCTAGCTATTGCATCTTGGTATGAAATCTATTTCTGGTCATGGAATATTTGTTTAGTTTTCCAGCACCACCCTAGATTGGTGCAGAGTAACATTACACAGTAGGTATAGTGAACATAAGATTCCATATGATTTAGGAGTTTGTGGTGGAATATTACATATCTTACTGAATATTTAAACATTAATGGTTGTTGTAGGGGCTCCCATGCTGCACAGGAAAAATCATTTAGTATGACGATCCTAGCTGTTCAGCACTCCTCTAATCCTAAAACAAGTTCATATCATTCACTTTCAGTGTCTCCAACATTAAATCTCCCTTCCTTGGTGGTGGAAGCTGCGGCATCATGGTTGAGTTATGATCATGGCAAGTTGTTGGTCAATAAGGGTGGGAAGTCATCAACATTTATATCTAAAAAACATATTGATGCCAAACCTAATGAAATGAGAGGAACAAATATAAAATTAAATTCATGTGTAAATACCGCTGGGGAAGCTTTCCATGGAAAGAATGCCAGTTGAGTTGATCCTACTATGAAATGTAGGAGTCATGAAGGTTTTAAAAGTCTATTAAAGAATTCGTCCTTTGACACACACGAGGGTTCATCTGAGCTGGGAAGTGGGCACATTGAAACGACAAGAAGTGAAAGAACAGACGCAGCTTCAGTGTCATCTGGTATTATCTGTGTTGTACTTTCTAAAGATAGCTTTCGAATCTCTGTCCCTCAAAGAAACTCTGTTGTTCAAAGCAATAGTGAAGTGAATGTTGTTTCTCTAAATAAAAGCAGTAGAATGCTTTCAAGAAACCATGTTGAGAATTTTCTACAAAGGTCTCCATTTGATGATAGGTATCAAAACAATTATGAAGAACGCTTTGCAAAACCATATAGTGAATATTGATCTAAAGCTATTTCTTCAGAAATAGAGGTGCCTCCCTTTATGGAAAAATTCCAATTTTCAGTGGATGATTATAGTTCTAAAGATTTTTCTCTTCATCAAAAGTATGTAAATACTTGCACCCTTAATGGTGATGGTGACAGCTTTGGAGTTACTGATCATAAAGCAGAGGAAAGATTAGTTTCAACTGCAGAAAAGACTAGTGCAGGTTCTATCCAAAATTGTGAAAATGAGCCTATGTTAGAGGAAAGATCAGTTTTAGAAGTTGGAAATACTAGTACAAGCTCTATCCAAAATTTTGAAAATGATTCTATGTTAGATGCAACCGATAGAAGTACAATTATTGGTTTTGAAATTCTCGAGAAAGTAGAAATTGCTAGAGATTCTAATGCCAGTTCTGGAAAGCTAGAATGCTTGGAGAATATGGTGTGTAATATCCTTCTAGAATTTTATATGAATGGCTCAGATGTTGGAGAAAACAATATAATTTCAAACATATTGTCTTTGAATTTTGATTCAGATGATAGTGTATTAAATAGTCCTCACAATTTAGCAAATTTGCTCCTTGTTGAGACTGATAACTGCAATGGGTTGTCAAAGGAAATATCAATTTCATGGAAGTCTCGGAATAGCAAGCAGTCAAGATTTTTATTTGCAAGGTTAGAAGGTTCTATATAAAGATCAAGCCATTATTCCACTCCTAATTTGGCATTGTCTAGGTAATTGTAGAGGGAGTGGGAAAATGGAAAAGATGTTTTGGAAAGAAAAAATGGATATGAACTATTGAATATTAATGGACTATCTAATAATGCTTCTAGCCCAAAGGTGCAAAGATTTTAGAGTACTTCAGAGGGAAGCACATTTTGGTTCCTTCAGAGGCCAAGGGTGAGTTTTGTCTTCTTTTGTTGTTGGATATTAGTAATTTTCTTTTAATAATTGTGTTTTACCTCTTGCTAATATGGCATTTACAGCTTTTGTTTCCTTTTATCCAGCCATTTTAATCCTTTGTATTTTTCCAAGTTTGTTATCTATGGATATAGACTTATTTTTATGGATCTAAATACAAGAGATAACCATTTTTAGATGAGCCTATCTTTTAAGATCTAACACTGCAGAGGGGATGTCCCTAAGTTGCATCGGGACATTACCAATGTTGTGTAGGATTGTCAAATATCCCTTTGCCATCTTGGTGACTTCTTAGCATCAATTTCCAAAATCGGTGCCTAAGAGAAAAGAAATATAAGGCCTTAGCGCTACACTCACTCACCAACACATTTCCACTTACTAAGAGACTATTCAATCTCTAATTTAGCCAAGATTTAGATTTTTTTTCTTTAAATTAGCTAGGTCAGACCCTCTCTTACTCTTACCGTATGTTTTTCCTTGCCTCTATCCTCCTACAGAAACATACCCTATGTTATAATGCTATACTAATGGTAGGTTTTGAACAATTCTTCATGAACCTTGAACTTTGTACTTGTAAATATAACTCCACACCAAAATGCGAGACCCAGGTCTTAGTGAGGCTCTTATATTCCATTGAAGAAGCAACACATCCCACATGGGGAGTCAGAGTGGAAGGCATAAACATTCCATAGGTCCTGAAGGGAATTGGAACTTGAAACTAATTCATAATCAGATAATCAGGGCATGGCACTTTCACATTCCACTCAAGCAGGATGGAGACATGCTTTATTACCCTTACGAAGAAATAGTTTCTTGTAGGTAGTTCAAATGGGGATAATGAACCTCATCATGATTTTCTATATCCTTTGCTTCATCATAAATGTGCATTTCATGGTCAAGTAAATTCCTTAATTTTGAAAGTCACAAATCTTGATAAGAATATGCCTTTATGCAACTGTGCATTATAAGAACACTATAGAATACCAGTCTCTCCAACCTTTTCGATAGGTTTAGTCAATCTCAAAAGCTTACTAGAATCTATATTTTAGTGTAGTCTTATTTTAGGTGACCATACATTCTAAGGAAATTTCAGTTCTTATCAATGGATATTTCTCTCTGTGAACTATTTTCCAATCATCATGGAAGTTGTTTCAGATCCTGTACATCTCAACACAGAGCTGATATATATTTTGTTATACCTAATAGTTTGCAAGTTTTTCAAGTTTAATTCATGCTTAACTAGTTTTCCTACCTTTCAAATAATTGGTATCATCACCTAGAAGCCAAATATACAACCCTTTAAAGGTTTCTCTAAAGATGCAATGTTGTAGGAGCATGCTATTTCTCTTTATATTTGCAACATGACTCTTTAATTATTGAATCCACTTTTAGGTGCCCTTATATCCAAGGAATAATGATTCACAAAGCATAACTCCTCCATACAAAATGGTACCTTTGAAACAATAAATGATTCAAAGCTAAATACTTGCAATACTTGCAATTCCCCAAGTCAAAATACTTGCAATTCTTTGAATTCTAGGTCTAGAGATCATTTTTGCAAGACATTACGGTGCATAGGGAGTCAAGTCTCTAATTTTGCAAATGATAATCGTCGAGTCTCCATTAGCAATAAGTTTCTGAATCTTCCTTGCTCTTAGAATGTTTATCACTTGATTTAAAGCTAAAATAGGCTTCACAATAAGAGAAGAAACCTTTTGCAGTTTGATCACAACCATAGACTTGCTTATTACGGAACCTTCTCAAAGAAAAGGTGAATATACTTTGCATAATTTCTAGTTTATTAATTATCAAAGCAACAGGATGTGTTTTAATTTTGATAGCCCATGATGAGGAACATTTGAAACACCTTGAAGCTCATGGATTCTTAATATTGCAGTAGACAAGAGGGAAAGTTTTGTTTCTGACTCTTTGTTTTTGATGCAGTGATGGAATTGGGTTTCGAAATCCTTTCAGGAAGGACTCTTCTTTGGACTATGAGAATGGTAGTGATGAACAATGGGAAGAGGTACTCATCACTAAATCTCTTTGGTAAGAGTATTTGTAGTATTTTTATTAGCTTTAGTTACAGGGAAAATTGTACATAGCTCTCAGGAATTAGTTTATCATAAATACTAGTTACTAGTAAGTTGTAATAGTAATAATTATGTAGTTTGTAGATTGATATCTATCATAAATTTGTTTGAATATCATCATTGTCAAGCAATAACAACTTCTTAAAGGGTGCTAGCTCAATGGTAGAGCGCCTGCCTAATTATAGGCAGGAGGTTGGTGGTTCGATTCCTCCGTGCCCTATCATAAATTCATGACTACAAAAATGACTAAATTCGCATATATATGACTATTAGTAGCTAATTTCCCATGTATTAGTCATATTTAGCTTAGTCATTAATATGTTAACATCTAGTAGTTTATTTATTCATATATTTGGTTATTAATGGTTGCAATCAGTGACTAAATCAACGACTAAATCAATGACTAACTCAGTGACTAAATCAATGACTAAATCCATGACTAAATCAATGACTAAATCATTAACTATTAATGATTAAAACAATGACTAAATCAATGACTAAAGCATTGTCTATCAATGACTAAATCAATGACTACTAAGTCAATCTATTAATGACTAGTGAAATACAACTAGCTATAAGATAGTGGAAATTTGCTACTATTAGTCACCGACTCAAAAGTAGTCATTTATAGCCTGATTTTAGTCATTTTTTTAGTCATTAATTTCTCATTTTCTACTAGTGTACAAACTAGCTAGACTTCCATTAAATTAGAATATCCTTTCCTTTCACAATTTCCCATAACCCACTCATCATTTTATAAAGGCCTTATGGAATCTATTTGTTAATATCATTTATTAACTCAATAACCCTTAGCTCTCACCCAGGCTTGTCCTAAATCATAGTACCTAATAGCTTTTCCACTAGATCTCACTTGAATCTATCCCATTCCCAAGATATTAAATTACTGGAGAATTACAAAATCCCTCCAATCAACATTATTTCCTTGAAGGTTTGATCAAAATAATTCCTCTTTCCTACATATTTCCATGAACTAAACAGTTGGATGGAGAGAATGTACCCTCTACAAAGCTTGGAAAATGAGAACATAAGACAATAAGATAGAAATTCTTGGAAGATAGACACTTGGTAGGATACACACACTACTTCTCGTTATTTTGATTCATTGTCCATGTGTTTCTCCTAATAAATATTAACCCAAGTGCACCTTGTTGATTTATAATTATTATTCTATATATTATTTTCAATATATTCAAATGGTAGTATACTCATCAACTTACCATTCCTACTCCACTAGGCCTGGTGCCTTTATCATACACTTGAAGTAGTAATACATACATCTCCTTGATGTTCATATGGGGATATTATGTTCCTTCCCCTTGGAATAACACCATCCTCCGTATATTTATTTTTCTAATAGTATCAATTATGTTACATGTTTTCATAACCATTCTCAACAAACTGGTGATTCCCTTCTCTGTAATTTATTCTCTTCAGAAATCCAAACCGTCCTATGTTTTTTTCATGTAATTCCTATTTGAAACTCAATCCAATCATCATTTTTCCTTAATAGGAAAATTCATCATCCCTTGTAGTCCACTAGATATAACTACCGATCCCACTAGGATTGCCTCTTAGAAGTAAATCACCACAAATACACTTCTAGGAACTTGTTGATAACTTTAGTTTGACTTTGAATTTTCATTTTCTAGTCAGTGCTCAGATTTATTTGAATGTCCTAGAACCAATGTTTTTCTTGGAAATCACTAGTGAAGGTGAGGTCATGATCTATGACAATAGACTGCACCATACCATGGATTTTGAATATATTATCTAGGAATACTTGAGCTACCATACATGCATAGAAAGGGTTTGAGGGAACCAAAATGAAAATATATGGAAAGGAAACCAACCACAACAATGATTATATAAGAATTATTGCTAGATTTTGGTAACTCCACAATGAAGTCCATATAAATGTTAGTTCATACTACAAGTGGAATGGGATGTGGTTGAAGTTCATGTATAGGTTTCACTATCTCACTCTTATGTCATTGGAAAGCATCACATTCAACCATATATGTGCACATGTCCTTCTTCATTCCTCTCTAGAAAAATGTTTCTTTGATCCTTTCATATGTTTTATGCAATCCTAAATGACCAATTGTAGGTGATGAATGTAGCTTAGATAACACTCGTGGTTTAAATGTTGAGTTCTTGTGAAAATATACGAACCCTTTATAGAAAATATCTTCATTCTTCCATGTGTATCTCGAATATTCATGTGTTTCCATTTGAAGTTTTTGGATCATGCTAGCAAGATTAGGATCTATGGACAATTCATTACGAGCATCATTAAATCAATATACAACTATGAAGGAGAGGGAAAAACATGAACCTTCTTATTCAGACTTTCAAGAGAGGGAATATTCTACCACATTTTCTTTTCCCTCCTAGAAAATTATCTCAAGTCAGATACCAACATTTTGGTGACCCATTTTTGTTGTTTAGGGGAGTAAGTCCTTTGTTCCCAAAATCATTTCTAGCTACAATGATTGATTTTGATATAAAAATGTTCCCAATTAGGTATGGATTCTAGATGTTCATAGCATGAATTATGACCATCATCACTTTTTCATAAATTGATTTTATCAAGTGCAACTCACAAAGTTGTTTTCTAGTAAAATCCAATGGTCTTCCTTCTTTCATTAAGATTACTCTGATTCCTTTTCCTGAGGCATCACATTCTAGGAAAAAGGTTTTATTGAAGTCTAGAAAAGTGAGTACTATGGTGGTACACAAAGCCTCCTTTAAGGCCTAGAAATATTTTGTATCATATCATTCCAATTTAAATAATTAAGTTTTATAAATGGTGTGAGTGGATATGCAATCTTACCATAGTTTCACATGAACTTTCTGTAATAATCAGTGAGACATAGAAAAAATCTTAGGATTTTAACATAATTATTGAAACAACATGAACCATTGCTTTAATTTTCTTTGGATACACACACACACACACCCCATTATGACTAAAAATATGACCCAAATATTCCAAATTTGGACCTTTCGAGAAATACTTGATGATCGACAAGAAGTTCTAAGACATGATCCACATGGGCTACATGGGATTGCCAAATTTTATCATAGATAAATATGTCATGAAAAAATATGAGGAAGTGTTTTTGAAAAAAAGGTTTAAATGTTTTTTTACGAGAATTTATAATTGGATGTTTCATTGCAAGGACAAAGGGCAACACCAACAATTTGTAATGGACTCCATGATTGTGTAGATTAGTTTCGTCAATGTCTTCCTCTTTCATAAAAAAAATATTATGGTAAGTGGAGATATAATTTGGTGAAATTTTAGCACTCTTGATCTCATACAAAAGGTCATAAATGAAAAGAATGGGAAACTTATCATTGAAATTTAATTTTATCAAAGCAAAAAATTTATGACACAGGTACCAAGCACCTTATATTTCAGGAGCATGATAGGTAGGGAAGAATAAGGTTTGGTAATGGGGAGAAAGACACCATAATATATCCATTATTTTTGTAAAATGGATGGTGATAAAAGCATATGTTGGGTGGGATACTACCAAGTATCAGGGGATTGGACTGATCATTCTTACTATGGGAAGAGAGGAGTCCTTTGGTAGTGTCAAAGGTGGATTACTGTTTTTCCAAGACTAACTGTATGTCGAAAGGAATGGGTTGAGAATGGGTCTAAAAATATTGAATGGAATGGAATTGAGAAAAAATTCTTTAATGACTCCTTTTAATAGGATTTTCCATATGGTGTGAGCTGATAATATATGGATATTTGATTGTAATTCCTTTAATAATGTAGTTATTCCCTACTTCCTAGAAATTCATGTATAATTTAGAATCAAATCTGTGGTGAACGGTCCTAATGTTTGCAACAGTATAGTACCCAAGAACATATAAAAACACCCATTTTAATAGAAACGATGTGGTTTTTAGGAAATAATCACCCATTTCAATACACATGTCTTCATAATGATGACCACATTTCATGTTTCCTCCATGAACATTCATCATCATGATTCAAAAAAATTTCATAGCATGGATATAGTAGTGTGTTTCATCAACTACACAATGATGAATAAATTTATGCATGTTATTTTTGTAAATTATGACTATTACTTTTTGGTGTTTAATGTAGACAAACAATTTAAGGATTTGGGGAGAAAAAAGACTAGCCAATGCATGAAAATATATCAATGATTTCAACTCCAATAGATCAGGATAGGGATATCTTACACAAATGTATAAGGGACTTCATAGGTTATAGATTCAATATCCTCATAAGAAATGGATATAAATAGTTTTCCCCTTTACATCTATGACTACGGAAAATTTATCATCATAATTGTAATAGATACCTTTGAGTTTGTGCTCCACCATTTTAGCCCTAGATAACATTGGATCTTGATAGGTGGCAATGTCGATGAGGGATTAGTGGAAGGGAAGGTAGGTGGATAGGGATAAGGAATAAATAGGTCATTTTTTATTTGATCATTCATCACCTTTTTAGATTCCCTATATCTTTGAGTGGCAACCAATCAAGTACTAGTACAAGACATTAAGACCTAGTATCAATGTAACTCATCTTTCAAACCACTGATGAAACATTCCTTGTAATACATATGAGACATGACTTTAGCGTAGATGGATAAAAACTGAAACAAATATATTAAATATATGAATGTGGCAAATTGTTTCATCTTGGTTAGTTTCCCCAACTAATGAGTGTTTGTCTCAAAACATTCATAGAAAAATCAAACAAATTGTGTCCAAAAAATATAACCCTTATAGGATATCTTATACCATTGCCACCATTTTTTACTTTTAATATCTAAATATAAGACACCCACTTGAAGTTCCATCATATCATCTGTTATGTAATACAAGGAAAAGTAATGTTCCATTTGAGTGACCCATATTGCAAGGTTTGAATCAATTTAGTGATATCAAATTTAGGAAGTATGTTCCACATGTGATTCATTTGATCATGGAAAATTGAAGTGGAGTGAGGCTCACTTGGATTGGATGATTAAACATATTCCTTGTGGTCAATTTTCTCTAGACCTGGGTATCTCAAAGATGGTGATAGGAAGGGTTCCCTCAATTGGGCCATATGGTCGATAAGTGACCCTAATTTGGTAAGCTTGGAATGGATTCCATCAATATTTTGTTGATTACATGAGTGGTTGTGGTATATCTTATGTTGTAACCCATCATACTATGTTTCTAAATGTAAGAATATGTGGGAGGTATCTCCTCCTCTATTGTTATCTATAGGGGTAATGTGTCCACAAAAATGGTTATGGAAGACTGGTATGAATATGATAAGTTCATATGAAAGATTATATTGAGATGGGTTTGAAATAAGGGTATATATTTGTGGGCCCACTGAAAGCATTAATAGAGAGTGTAACCCATGTGATTATCTTAGCAAAAGTATTCCATTGATATAAAATTGAAAGGAGAATATAGGGAGGACCAATAATTTTTTTTTCTACTCTCAGCAGAGTTCTACTCCCACCCAAATATTACTACACAGGTAAAATTTACAAATTCTTAATACTTAACTTTAAGGTCTGTTCATAAAAAAAAAGTATTTATAGGGTCCTAATGACAAGGTAATTATAGGTTCTAATGATATACTTCTATGTTCCCATAATAATACTCATCCAATCTCTTAGTGAACTATTAGGGAAATAACAATGAGGATCATCCATGACCTTAGCCATAATACTTGACTACCAAGGTACTAGAGACTAATCATCCTTAATGTTGTGCTCAATGTAACTATAGAAACACAAAAATTGATTGGATTATATAAATTTGGTTTCAAGACAGATAGGGGAATTCCTACATACTTGAGTATATGTGGAAGTTAAATTCCATATACAAACAATGGCTGATGTGGCACTACATGAAGGGGTACCAAGAAGAGTTACAATGGTTTCCATACAAGTGAAACCTCTTCTATTGCATATGTGTATTCTTCCTTGACCACAAATTTTCCTTTTGAACAATAGACCACTGTGTTATTTATAGACACTAGACCATGTCTCTAGCCTTTAAAAAAAATATTAAAATTTTATACTCAGGGAAGTTCTATGATACCAAATTTTATGTACCTTAATGGAAGAATAAAAAATTCAGAGTAGAAATAGTATAGTATATCAATATTTTAGATTGAAAAAAAATAAAATACCACAATAATAGTCCATTCTAGATAACCAAAAACCACAACATAAATACCTTTATAATTAAATAAATGTTCACTTTCCTCTTTGAGGGGGAAACCTCCAAATGCGTAGAACTCCATTTACAATATGATTTATAGGGGATCCTATTAAATTGATTCTACTCGTTTATATAGTTTGTAGTGAAGGGACTATCAAGTAGGTGAAAACATCTAGTAAAACTTCTTACAATATATTCTATCTAACCTCCTAAAAACTTTCTAGTAGGTAGAAAATTCTAGTAGGAGTTCTTAAAAATACTTCTTTCAAACTATATCTACTCCATAGGCCTTATTTAACATACATGGTATTAATACATATCAACCTATGTATTTATTTAAGGGGGTTAAGGTAGGAACCTAACACTCTAGTGGTAGTTTTTAAATCCTTCAGTGCTTCTAGAGCGTATTTGTAATATGTGATATGCCTAGTTGCATTGAATATGATATTCACAAGGGTTTTGTTCCTTATTAGTTGGATATTTAGTTCTACATCATCAATCCTATTCCATGTCCCACCAGACATTACCGCATTAATCCTTGGGTCCCCTAGACCCACTCAGTAATGCAGATATGCTTAGTAATGTAGCTCTAAACTCACAATGCTTATACTTATTTGTCTATATATGTCCTGCCACTTGGCTATCAGGTTGGGAAAATATAATGTTTCAAGTATAATTTCTCTACAATGGCTACATTGCAACCTACCAAATTTAGCAAATTCTTAGGATATATTCTTAATCTCATTGGAATAATAGAATCTAGTGTGTTACATTCCACTCCATAAATCCAACCAACATAAGGGGAGATGAAAAATTAAGGGATTCTAAATTTCACCATGTGGCGATATTATAAATACATAAAATTTAAAATACGTGTGTATATGCATAATAAAAATACACATCAGAATTATACTCTATCCACACATATAGCATGCATATACAAGACTAATAATCATAGGAATACATTATAAATATCACATATTCAAATACAAAATAATTCTTATATTTAAACAAAGAATATCCAAGAAACTATTGTGTAAGATAAATTTTCCACCCAACCATAGGTATGCTATCCAACATATACTATTTTTTCTAAGATGACACCCCCAAGTTGGGATATGTGGCCACTAGGGAAAAGGAAACACCTGCAAGCATCTCTTTCTCATCCCACAAACCACTCTAATCTCCATGCTTATCCAAATGTGCATACATATATCAATAGGGATCTCACTTAACCATCATAGCCTTGGCTCCAACAATACTTTACCAACACAACATGCTTATGGGATTAGGAATACCCTTCACTAGTCCACTATTCTCTTGGGTGATCCAACTTTCCATGTGCTTCTAGTGTGTGCATAGAAGGAGTCCAATATGATATGAATTGTTGTATAAAGACATGTAGCATCAATTATGTTGATTGTATAGTATCCAGAGTCATCCTCCAAGTCTTGTGTGGTATCAATTTAGGACGTTGTGTTGTATCAAGTCCTATATATATCCTCATGTATTGAGGTGGGATTCATGTACTATGATCTTGTGATGTATCAAGATTAGATTCTTTTGTTGTATCAAGACTGGTCTCGTGTTGTATGAATATTGTGGACTTGTGTTGTATCGAGTCTACACTTGTGTTGTATCAAGTCAATGATTATCATAGATGGTACCCTATGAGAATGTATGTCTAGTTATGGAGATGAACTTGTGTCATGTGGTTATACTATGTGATATATTGCTAGTCATTGTCACTGAGTGCTATAAGTATCCTTTAGGGATTAGCTATCCCTAGAGTGAATTACTTTAGCATATGACTATATGGCCCAGGGTAATATATATGATCATCGGTATGAATGGAATAATTATTCTGAGTATGATATGATAAGATGGATAAATAATACGCATATGGACCATCCATTACTTATTTAATTATAATAAGGTAAAGCATAGAGAAAGAGAATTCAAATTTCCCATTCAAATGTCTGAGTGAACTCAAGTTATAAAGATTTAGTAGAATATGAATACCTTAGTAAATGCATCATTCAAAGCATCAATTGAACTATTAATGAATGTAATCATTTAAGTAAAGAAGAACTTAATGTTCATCAATCAGCATACATCAGTTAACTAAAGTGATCCATTCAAAATTTAATAATAGAAATTATGCATGGATGACACTAAGAGTGAAGAACTGGTGACAATTAAGTTAGAATGTTAACTAAGTGATCAATAGTGAGTTAAAGATTGAGTTCATTTCACATTCATCTAACATTCAGTTCAACTTAGTTAAAATTAAGTTCAAGTAAATAGTAACATTTAGTTCAAGTCAGTTAAAATTGATTCCAAGTAAGTTAACATTTAGATCAAGTCAATTAACATTCAGTTTAAGTAATTTAACATTCAGTTCAAGTAAGTTAACATTCAGTTCAAGTAAGTTAAAAATAAGTTCAAATCAATTGACATTCAATTCAAGTTAGTTAACATTCAGTTAGGTTCATTTAACATTCAATTCAAGTCAATTCAGTTTGAGTTCAAGACAATGAACCAAAGTATTTTTTAAGGATTATAATAGTATACTTAAGTGTAGTATTCTAGGTGATTATTTTGGATTGAAAAAAACATAGATACAAATATTTAAGTGAATATTAAATATGAAAAATACAATTTACTACTGGAAATTGTAAATTTTGGAAAATATTGTGATAAAAAACATATTTTTATGTAAATATAGGAGATATTAGATATTAAAAATGACCAAATGGAGAATTTATTTTTTTGAAAAAATTCCTAGAAAATAGCCAATTGTCAAAACTTCACCCGTAAAAATTACCCTACAGTGGACATTCAATTAAATATAATTGAGGAAAGGAAGGGCACTAAAGTTTGAATGGAGGGAGTTCTAGTTATATCCTCCTTGTGAATGCACTATGTGGTTCTCTCAATGTGTTTATTGTGCCTCCTATGCGCTACCTTTGCATTCTAGAGTTTTTGGCTTATTATTAATATGCTAGACATATGGAAAATTCAATATAGTTGAATACAATTATTTTTACAGGGTTACATTGGATATATATTCTCTACTGCTGAGGTGATATCTCTTATTAGGAAATATTCTTATGTTTTGTAAACCATTCTCTACAAATATATCTATCATACTTAAAGAATTGTTAGGATTTTCATCCTCCATGTTCGGAGGGTTTTACCAGGGTATATCTTATCTCTCATGGTTGAATGATTTATATGGATGATTTATGGATCTGATTTATGTGGATTATTTATTTATTAGATTCATATGTGGCTGATATTAATATTCATAGGTGGTTGATTTATGAAATTCATAAGTGTTGAAATTGTTTGATAAAATTTTTAAAGTTCAAGCATCTATGATTTTGTTCAAACATTCAAATGGTATCATAGAGTAGGGCATGCAAGAGATTTGTTTTGTGCAGCAAGATAATCCTACATATATATTAAAGAGTTGATAAAATAATTGCATCCATGACATCAATCTCCATTCAATCGAAATACCGACTTGAAGGCACATCAAACTTCAACACAAGAAGAGGGGTGCATACAAAGTAAGGTTGTGTACACTAAAAAGGAGAATATTGTCGCCACATCAAGAATTAAGAAATGAATAAATCCCTTCACTACAAAGAAGCTCTTCTATTCAAGTGAATAAAGAAGGACTATGGTAATATCCGCAAGGCTGCAGATCTCAAGAGGGAGACCACACACATAAATAAAATATAAGTACTTTATATTTTGATCATTATATGATGTCATAAATCATATCTACATGTTTTCTAATATCTTTCATGACTATCATATAGAGATCTGTATTCTTGGACTTTGAAATTATGTTGAGCATATACATTCTTGTTTGTATTTTATTAGCATATTATCGATCTCATGATTCCACATTATGTGATATGGTATAGGAATGATATAAGGATTATGTAGGAATTATATATACTTATATAGGACTGGTCAAGCTGAAAATTTCTTTCATAAGACATGAGATAGAGGGATGCATGCTTGTTTCATCAGCTATAAACATATGACTATATGATTGGTCATAAATTATAATATATCAAATAGAAGGATTGATGCTTGCTTCATGAGATATGAATATGGGGCTGCATATTTCCTTCATAAAATATGAATTTTTGAACTTATATAGGGTTTCAAAACACCACATAAAATATGAATTGGGTTATGCCAAAACATCGATTTAGTCTATGTACATAAATGTGTGAATCATTGCCAATATCTTGAAAGTTTTCATGTGATTACATTTATTGGTTATGTAATGTTATCAATTATTTGAATCATTTTTCTTGTAGGGGAAAACATATTCCCTAACATACAAGAAGAGAATGGCATGGATTCATTTGGAGGGATGGTCTTGAAAGAGAGAAGATTGAGAGGTTCCTATGTTTCCTAGGAAGAAGACAAAATATAATCCCTAATTATATTCCGAGAAATGTAAAGACTTATGAAGATAATGTATTTATATTAATTATATTCATATATGTGTTAGATATAGAGGATTATGAGTCTCCCTAATGTAGGAATCAAATTTATGATTCTCACATCCTAGATGTTGAGAGGGAGAAGCTAGATTTTCTAGCTCCCAAAAAAACCACTAGACCTGGTTAAATTAACCTCCTGCTATCTAGAAACCATGTATTGTACTCATATTTAAAAGGAATATATATGTAATAAAATTGGATGTTTCTTAAGTTTATAGGTGTATCATTCATTAAATAGGGTCTTCTTCTATTGATAAAAATTTTAGTAGAGTTCCTGAAAGGATTCAATAACAATGGATTATAAATCCATGATCACCCACATAATGATAAATATGATTCTTGTTCAGATTTGTAGGATCTCATATATATATATAGGTCCCAAGATCAGTTATATACTTTATAGTCAGTATATAGATATGTACAACAAAGTATGTGTTGTGTTACCTACTTGGTACATGTGTATGTGGATACAGACATGTCTTGGTTTGTGAGAGTAAGTTTTACAGACATATGGATTCTGACTAGTTCAGTGATTGAGAAATATCACATCAAATATGTTTCTATAGATAGAGCATACTATAAGGAAGTAAAAATTTACAAGGTTTCTAGTCAGTTATATCCAAGACATGGTACAAAAAGGAGTTGTGTAAATCATGTACATATCCACAGATGAGTAGTATTTCCAACATATTTCCTAAGCCTTTGTTTAGAACAAGCTTGGTATAATATGAAATACTCCTCTAGTTGAAAATGGAGTATTGATGCATCTTCACAGGAAGCAACAATTAAAAGTATCCAAACTAGTTAGTCATGATGCATGACTCAAGTAGCCAAGGCTTGTGATATCTTGTGGAGAAAATCCACTTGAGAAGAGACATGGTCAAAGTCTAAAAAACTATTGGATACTCAATACAAGTTATAGTATGAATTGTCAGAGATTAGTTAAAACACCTTGGAAATGTTAGATATCCATATAGTTGACTATGTGGGTTACTGTGATATGGAATCTCTATGCAAGATTCTAGGCCTTGAAGAACATTACAGAGAATGGAAAGCTCACTAAGAACTTCTTTAAATGGTAGAAGATTCTTGAAGTCAACAAATGTTGAAAATTGAAAGAAAATATAAGATTTTATTTATGCATGATAATTACATATTAATGTGTTGTTTATGATGGATATGAAATCCAAAGTTTCTAGTTTAGAGAAACTGCATTGTAGATTGGATCCAGATGATGCTACTTCGAATAAGTATTTGGTTGGTCTCTTAATGTACTTAGCAGACGTGTTGTAATTTTATGCTTGTGGATAAGCATATGTTTGAGTACCTTTTAGGTACATTCGAATAGGTTCTTTATTGTATATTGATACATAGTAGAACTATTATATAGCTTGGGATTATCTATGTGTATTTCACTCAGTAGTGCATAAGATAAATATATTTAGCAGTGTCTATTAAAGTACTTAGCAGAGGTGTTGTAATTTTATGCTTGTGGATAAGCATATGTTTGATTACCTTTTAGGTACATTCGAATAGGTTCTTTATTGTATATTGAGACATAGTAGACCTATTATATAGCTTGGGATTATCTATGTGTATTTCACTTAGTAGTGCATACGATAAATATATTTTGTAGATAATACTACCTGTTGAGGAGTAGTGTACCTTGGGATTCTACATACTAGGATGAAAGACTTGAAGCCTACAGTTATTAGGTGTTAATATACAATATTTCTCAAAAAACGTATGTGTTAAGATATAACACATTGAGATGAAGTTTTACTTCATCGAAGTAATAATCATGTAAAAATAAAATTTTAGCACATACCTACTCATAATCAGATTGCAAATAAGTTGTTGTCAGTAATGAAGTTGATATACTTCCGATATAATCTTGGTGTGGAAATAAATTTCTGGTAAATTAGAGAATGACTCCGTCGCTAAGAGGGAGTGTTGATTGTATAGCATTAGGAGTTATTCTCCAAGAATTGTGGGGTGTCGATTTAGGACATTGTGTTGTATACAGTCCTATTTATGTCCTCATGTATTGAGGTTGGAATCATGCACTATGATATTTTATTGTATCAAGATTGGAATCTTGTGGTGTATCAAGAATTGAGTCTTATGGTGTATAAGGAATTGAGTCTTGTGTTGTATCAAGACTGGTCTTGTGTGTTAACACCAAAAAATGTTCACCTAGGTCTCTATGGTCCAAACCATAATTATACACCATTATCCCACCATTATTTCCTCCATGTTGACCTTCACAAGTAAAATTCCACCAAATATGGTCAAAAAATTTATTATTCCTTCCCCCATAAATACAGGGAAGTTGAGCATTTATTGTGACATATCCCCACTCTCTCCAAAAAGACCAAAAAACCATAAAATGAGAATCAGTAAAAAACCATAGATAAATACCATGCACAATGAAATACCATGTGTCAAACTACCTTGGATCATCCTATAAATACATTGTGAAAGCCTCCCCACAAACATTACATAACATTACTTTTTAGCTTTCACCACTATTCCCATATTTTTCCATATCATTCCCACTGTGTATGTTGAGCTTGATCCATACCCACTTGGATCCATTCCCCCTATTTTGACAACCACTTTAGTGGAGACGACTAGAGAACTAGACCGTGGATTTAGTGGACCATTTCCTCAGAAGGTTGTAGTGGCCCAAAGTCCTGAAAGGTATACATGCTATCATTTTTATTAGTGAGATAAAATATATAAAAAGTTAGAAAATATTGTTACTATTATTATTTGTTATTGCAGAAAAAATTGAGAGATCCTTCGCACCATGAACTCTACCCCATGATCTGGTTGATCTAGGGTAGCTTCTTTTGCATGTAGTAGGGGAGAAATCCCCACTACAGTTTTGGTGACTCCACTATCTCGATCCCTTTGGATAATTTTTTTTGCAGGTGTTTATACTGGTTTTTTATACTTTGGTACCTTCATCCATCACAAATCTCACCCCCTCATGGAATATCTAAACCTGTCTTTCCTCAGTACCTACCCCCCGACTCTATATGACAACATTTTCTGAAAAAAAATCCTCACTTATGGCAGGATCACACTTCTCCAGTAGAAAGATGCGATTAGTTCACACCTTTTTTCTTGATAAACATGACCTAGGTCATGCCTTCTGCCCTGATAAATGTGACATAGACAAAATGTTCAAATCACACTTCTCTAGACTCCTGGAGCAACCCCGGTCACTACTGTGACCCAGTTTTGTGCAACCTGTTGCGCATAAATCCATGTTTTGTGTGACTTGAAACTTTCTACTGATATTATGTCATGATCATGACTGTTCCCTGAAACTGTGTGACCCTTATCACACTTGTTCCACCGACAGGTGCAACCTGCATTTTTTTAGTCCCTTTCGGTGTTTGAAACCCTTTTTTTAGAACCCATGTATGTGTTTTACCCCTTGTCGACCTGTATCTTTCCAGATCAGATCTGTTACAACCTGCTTGTTTGTTTTTTGGTCCTATTTTTCTTATATGTGAGCCCCTTTAGTCGATATTAGTAGTTGAGGCCCCCTGTGTGTTTCCTACAACTCGATCAGTTCCTTATGGGCTCATTTACTTGTGTACATTTTATTTTGTGGAAGAATTAGTTATTTTGCATGATATTCATGGCATTTACTATTATTTATCTGCATTTTGTGTCTCGTTCGTGAGATCACTGGGGTTTATACACATCACTTATGCACACATATCACACCCTGAAGTAAAATGCTTGGTTCATGACCCTAAGCTAGCCTAAAAATTAACTTAACTCAACAACCATTCTAACCTCATTTGAGGACCAAAACAATATTGTAGTCATGTCAGGACACTGGGGATAGGCATCCAAATAACACCCCTTTGTCACTCACATTTACTACATAGTTGTTTCCCATCGGGGATTTTAGGATTACTAATCCTCCCTTGTCCAATTTGGTCATATGTCTAAATCAAGACTCATGTCTAAATTGGTAGTTCATCCAGTCTATTTTTAGTCACTAGCACCATTGGGTCCAATTGGCGTAATTGGGGAACATGTTCTAGTTACTAAAGTGTGGGGAACACTAATTGAGGCCTAATTCCACTGATTGTACTTGCATGCATCATTTTGGGAGCCACTGGGAGTGCCAATACCAACCTTCATCAGTTGAGTTCAGTTAGTGACTAGTCAAGATGAGTTAGGAGTCAGTTACGGTCATTTCTAGCCCTCTACATTTAGTTAGCGCTAGGTTTGCATGGCTACATGAAGGAGAGGATCATTTATCACCTACCACAGTTAGTTAGCCTCAGTTAACACTGAATTAGACACTTAATTTGTGTTTTAGAACTCCGATGAACTCTGATAGTGGTTTAGACAAGGTCAGTTAAAAAATGAGTCCTTCGATAATTATTTAGACAAGGTCATAGTTGTTGGGCACCATTTTTACCTATTTTTGTCATCTAAATACCTTCCAGTCTCCTCCATAAACCTTCATACTGATTCATAAAGCCTTAATTTCATTCACAAAACTTTGGTCAAAGGTATAAATGTTGTTGCTTCTTAATAAATTGAATTATGAGATTTTTAAGGCATTTAAATTAGGGTTTTATTCAGAATTACAGGATGTGCTAACTTCCCGTAATGTCTCCTAGGTTGAATACTTGCAGGCCAGCTAGGCATAAACTGAGAGATGGGGAAAATATCCTCAATGTCCAAGGATGGGTAAACTTCCAATGAACATATGATGTGGTTCTCACAGGCGTCGAGTCAATGCCGGTCAAATATGACCACCTGTGCTACCACTCAGCATAAAAATAGGGCAGTTCTGATTTTGTCTATTTTTATGGATCTAATAGAGGATATCGAGGATTGTATGTCATTATTATTTTTCTAGATTAATAGAATTTATAGTTTTTTAAAATTTTGTATAAGTATTTGATCAAACATATGAAAAAGACCCTGCTGGATTAAAAACGCATATTGTTCTGGAGTCAAGACCGTGGAGTTTGATTACTGTGTATGCTCAATTTACTATAGTGAAATACAATCGAAGTTTAAGCTCTGTGATTTTTTCTTTCTGCATGTGTAAACGAGGCATTGGAGGGCCCCCTTTGCCAAGTCTGCACACCCTTTTCATATTGTTTCCAGTGGTATGTCTTATTTTTTGTAGAATTCAATTTCTTCATTTTAACTATTGCAGAACGAGTTGGATTGTTTGAACAAGTTTTATAAACTCTGATATTTCATCAGTTACATGCTGTAGGAATGGTTTAGACTATTATCTCAATATCAAATTGATGTACATTGCTTGCTTATTCAATGACGAAGTATTGAGAACAGTTATACATTGTGAATTTTTTCCTGTAAGGGAAATTAATGTTTGATTTCTTATTCAATGTTGAGATAATAGGAAAAGTCTTATGATCCATATTTTAGGGTTAGGTTTAATTTGTTTTTTTTCATTATCTCAGAATATTTCACATATGAATTGCGGTGTAACTAAGAGATCAAATGAAGTTGCTTCTGTAAGGGAGTTTTTGTATTTTCAAGTCACAGTATTCTAAGCTTTCAATAGGTTTATTTCATAGGTAAACTAGATTTCCAGTTAGGTCTAGCTTTGAGTCCCTATATTTGGAGATGCCTCTAAGTCTACAAACTCCGGATTGACATAAACTCAAGGTTTAATATACAATAGTGGATTGGAGCCCAACATTTGGCATCATTGCTAGGGAGGCATTTTGGAAGCAGACTTAGGAACTTTAGTTCTCTGATAATAAAAAAAAAATTCAAAAAAAACACAGAGTAGATTTTAAGTTTATGTCAAGACAAAGAGACAAGAAAGGAATATTTATCAAAAACCCCCCAAAAATAGGAGTAATAGGACCTTCTTTATTTGATAAAAAAGGATTCATTACAACAGTTGGTACTTTTAAAATGGCTAAGGAAGAAACATCAAAAGGGCCAACTATAGAATAGAGAAGGGAGTATGAGAGAAGGTTAGAAATGGAAAATAAACTGAGACAAGAGAGAAGAGAAGAAGAGAGGAGACATGACAGGGAAGACGAGAGGAGACATGAGAGGGATGAAAGAACAGAAGAAGATCAGGAAGCCACCTTTAAATTCCCCATCTTGGACACTAGTATCATCCTAGGGGAAGAGGTAAAAATGAAGAATATTCCACCATCTGTCCTACCAAATTTCTATGGTATGACTTCTGAAGATCCAAATTCTTTCCTATTCAAGTTTGATATCTTGTGTCGAACTTATGGATATACTGATGACACCCACAAGCTTTGTCTTTTCTCTGCTACTCTTAAAGCAGCTACCTTGAAATGGTTCATGGGCTTAGGAGAGCATTATATAACTAGCTGGGATGAGATGAGGAAAATATTTCTTAGAAAATATCAGGCATATTGCAGATCAAAGGATTTAAAAGATGACATTTTCAGAATGTCTCAATAGGAAGATGAAATCTTGGAAGAGTATCTAGAAAGATTCTCATACAACCTGCAGAAATCCAAATACAATTCTTTGACACCTGAGATCATTCGAACAATATTTTTAAAAGGAATAAGAGAAGAATATTTGGATATTTTGAATGTTATGGGAAAAGGTGACATCTCCTACTTACCCTTTGATGAGATACAATACTTATGTCAGAAGTATTCAAGAGGAAAGGCTAGAACTGGAAAAAGGGATGTCACTACCAAAGTAACTAAATCTGAAACCAATGGTATCTCTAGAGCTGAGCTTGGGAATCTGTTAGAATATTTTAAGACTGATTTATTGAGTACCTTAGGCACACAAGTCGAAACATCAAAGACCAAGAAAAGACAAGAACAATAGGACCAACAAGATCAAACCTTGTCTATTTTCTACCCTAAATGTAGAAAGAAACACCCATTAAAAGAATGTCCTTTAAATACTGTTCAAATTTGTGGCTTATGTACTTCAAATCTAAAAATTGATGATTGCCCCATATTGAAAGAATTGCAGGAAGCTCAAATGGAGGAGAATCAAAGCATGGAGTCTCTCTATTTAATGGGGCAATGAAGACCTTGGCAGCCATGATTTTCATGTATGTCTCAAGATCCTATGCAGCAGTTTAATTCAAATTATCAAACTCCTATTCAGAATTCATGGAGTGCACCCATGCCTTGGAAAACTTGGTCTCCTCAATTAGCCCAATTTGCTCCAAATTGGAGAGGATATACTCATGGTAACCAGACATATTAGTAGGCCTATTTATAGCCCTATCAACAACCTTCTACATATCTCCAATACCAGCAGAATCAAGCCCCATTTTTCCAACAACCCAATCTGGCTCCTCAACTGGGTCAACAACCTCAACAGCTGCAATTGCCATCCAATCAGCCTCCACCTCAGCCAACACAATTTCTAGCCCAGCCAATCCCAAATACAAATAATAAAATGGACAAACCCATGTATAATGTTGATGATGGAATGGCACTCCCCTACTCAATCCTCCCACTTCAAAATATCAACTTAAGATCTAGAAAAACTTTACAAAAATAATCTCCTGTTATTTTAGAAGAACAAACAGAAAATGAGAAAACTCCAAAAAAATTAAATATAGAAAAATCACAGTAAAAAAGGGAAAACATTAGTACCTTATATACCTCCTTTTCCATAAAGGTTGGTCAAAGAAAAACTTTCAATCTCCCTACCTGATTTTGATGTTTTGAATGAGTTAACCAATGTATGTGTCAAAATTCCCCTACTGCAGGCTATAAAGGATATTCCAATCTATACTAAAGCAGTTAGGAAATTATGTCTTAATAAAATAAGGAAGGATCCATAAAAAATTCATGTGGTGGGAAATCTAGTAGGATTAATGTCTAACACTGTTTTTATTGAAAAGTATGTAGATCCTAGAATCCCAATGGTTAGAATTACTGTTAACAATTTTTCAATTCCAAAAACACTAATTTATCTAGGTGCTACCATTAATGTCATGACACTAGAGACAATGGAATACCTTCACTTGAAAAATATTAGACCAACCACTACAGTTTTGGAACTAGCTGACAGGTCTAAAATCACACCTAAATGGATCTTAGAAGATATCATTGTTTCTTTAGACTCTTGGGAGTATCCCATCGATTTTATAGTGCTGCAACCAAAGTCTAATATAGGAGGGCACCCATTGATTCTTGGTAGACCCTGGTTGGCAACAGCGGATGCTTTCATAGGGTGTAGGTCAGGAAGTATGCTCATTTCACATGGGACAGAGAGAAAACAAATTACACTTTATCTTTCTACCCAAAGACCTTCTACATTAGATCAGCTATCATGGATTAATGAGACCAAAGAGCAGGAAGAAGAAGTAATTCAGCCTGTCCTAAGTATCAATCAGTTCTTTGATTTTCAAGAAGAAAACAATGAATATTTGCTAGATTACTTCATTGCTGAACTTGATATTTCTGAAGAATTAAGAGACATGCAGTATGCTATAGCAGATCAAGTTTTGGGACAGAATTTTTAGGAAAATTGCATAGTACATTCTCTAGCATTAGCACTTCATGATATTTTTAATGTTTATTCAATCACTGATGTCCAAAGTAAAACAGTTGAAATCAGTCTAGGAAAACATTTGAATATAAGTGCACATCTTACTATATCATAGGAAGAACAATTGATTACCTCGCTGAATAAACATTCCCATGCATTTTCTTGGGAATACACTAACATGCCAGGCATTCATCATGAAACATGCACTCACCACATTTACACATATGATAAAATCAGACCTCTCAAACAACCGCAACGTAGAATGAACCCCATACTAAAATAGATAGTCAGGGAAGAATTGCAGAAGTTATTGAAAGTAGGATTTATTTACCCTATCTCTCATAGCCATTGGGTTTCTCCCTTGGTTGTTGTTCCTAAAAAAATGGTAAATGGTGGATATGTGTAGATTACAGGGAGTTAAATAAGGCAACATTAAAAGATTATTTTCCATTTCCCTTTATTGATCAAGTGTTAGATGCCTTAGCTGGAAAGGAATATTTTTCATTTCTAGATGGTTTCAGTGGATATAATCAAATTAGCATTGCAAAAGAGGACCAAGACAAAACCACCTTTACATGTCCCTGGGGCACATGTGCCTACAAGGTTTTACCTTTTGAATTATGTAGTGCCCCAACTACCTTTCAGAGAGTAGTCTTGGTCATTTTTGCAGATCTAATTCATGAATGCGTTGAAGTCTATATGGACGATTTTTCTGTGCATGGAAGTGCCTTTAAGGATTCCTTAGCAAACCTGGAGAAAATTTTAAAAAGGTGTGTTGACTCAAATCTTTCCTTTAGCAACGAAAAGTGTTTTATGATGATGACTGAAGGGATAGTTTTAGGACATCACATTTCTTGATCTGGAATAAAAGTAGATCTTGCTAAAATTCAAATCATTGAAAATCTGTCTGAACCAAAAAATCAAACAGATGTAAGAAGCTTTTTAGGGTATGCAGGCTATTATCATAGATTTATTGCAAATTTCAGTAAGATAGCTCTACCATTGTTTAAATTACTTTCAAAGGATGTACATTTCAAATGGGATACTAACTGTCAATCTGCATTTCAGACACTTAAAGAGAAGCTCTCAACTGCTCCTAATTTAAGGGGACCAAATTGGACATTTCCTTTCCATATTTCTACTGATGCATCTAATACTTCAATAGGGGCCTTTTTGGGACAAAAAGAGCATACCATGACTTATGCTATATATTTTATTAGTAAAAATCTGACACCTGCAGAGTTGAATTATACAGTCACTGAAAAGGAGATGTTGGCAGTAGTTCATGCTGTAAACAAATTCCGTCATTACATTACTGGCTATGAAATTTTTGTCCGCACAGATCATTCAGCTTTATGATATTTAATGAATAAATCTATCACTAATGGTCGGATAACCAGATGGTTACTATTAATACAGGATTTCAATATCACTGTTTTAGATAGGCCTGGACGAGAAAATCAAGTGGCAGATTTCCTGTCTCGCTTACACAATATTGGTGAGGTTGTTCCTGTTTTAGATAGTTTTCCTGATGAACACTTGTTTGCAATTTCTGTTATCACTCCTTGGTATGCTGATATTGCCAACTATTTATCATCAGGACAGTTACCTCCATCTATGTCATCTAAATAAAAGAAAAAGATTATTAAACAAAGTGCTAGGCATATATGGGTCAATGGTGATCTCTTTTACACTGGATATGATCTAATATCAGGAGATGTGTATGATAAGATGAATTTTTAGATATTTTGAAAGCATGTCATGATGAACCGTGTGGTGGCCATTTTGCAGAGAAAAGAACAGCATACAAGATACTCAATTTGGGGTATTACTGGCCTTCTATTTTCAAATATTCTAAGAAGTATGTTAGGAGTTGTGACACTTGTCAATGGATGGGACGACCATTCTGATCTCATGAAATGCCACTCCAACCAAAAATCCTCATAGAACCATTTGAAAAGTGGGCTCTTAACTTTATTGGTCCTATTCATCCACCATCACAAGGAAAGAAGTACATTCTGGTATGTACACACTATGTTACCAAGTGGGTGGAAGCCAAACCATTACCAAGAGCCACAGAACAGACCGTGGTAAACGTTATTTTTGAGGAGATATTTGTCAGATTTGGTGTTCCTAGAGAAATTGTCACTGTTCAGGGTGCCCAGTTTACTTCCAAACTAGTGCAAGAGATAGAAGCAAAGTACAAGATTAAGCACAGAAAATATACACCTTACCATCCACAAGCTAATGGCCAAGTGGAATCTACAAACAATAATTTGGAAGGAATCATCACCAAAACTGTCCAGATGCATAGGAAGGATTGGTTAGCTAAGCTTACTGAAGCTTTATGGGAATATAGAATCACTTGGAAAAACAGTACTGGTTTTTCTCCTTATCAACTCGTTTATGGTAAGAAAGTCCTCCTACCTATAGAATTTCAAATTTGTACCTTCAAGTTAGCAGCAAATTTGGGTATGAATCTTTCTGAGGCACATCAAGAAAGAATACATCAATTGAATCAACTAGATGAGATGAGACAAGCTGCAATAGAACACAATATTTTGATACAACAACAGAGATCCCAATGGCATGACAAGTTTATCAAAAAGAAACAATTTCACATCGGTGACTGGGCACTATTGTTTGACTTGAAGTTCAAAGACTTCAAGGCCAAATTCACAACTCATTGGCTTGGTCCATATGAGATTGCAGAAGTATATGACAATGGCTCAGTCAAACATCAAACAATCGATGATGAAGCACGTACATTTGTGGTGATTGGCCATCGGCTCAAACTCTATACCAAGCCTATCAATAAGGAAGATTTCATACAGTAGATTTCATAGCAACGGGAGATGGAAGTGCTGGATAAACACACTGGTGTTTCTCCTTCACTTGCTTCTTAGCCATTTTCTGATTTGATATAAAAAAAATATAATACAAAAAAAAATAAAAAAATAAAAACAAGCAAAAAAAGGGAGTTTAGTTGTGAAAACCAAGCCACTGGCACAACAAAAAATTGAATTTTCCATGGAAAACCAGGTTCGCTTGGCCACTGAAAATTCATAAAAATATTTTGAAACTTTCATGCCTCTTAGGAAGTTTTATTTTCAATAATAAAGTTCTTCTTTGACTTGAGGACAAGTCAATAAGTAGGCCTGTGAGGGGGATAAGCATTTTATGCTTTCTATTTTTCTTCTTTCTTGGAACCCTCCAAGTCTTTTTCATATGCAAAGGGACCTGATTTCCAGCAATACAGAGGGACCTAAATTCCAGCAAAGCAGAAGGAATCTAAGATGGAAGACATCTCTAAAAGTAGACATCAGAAGGACATATATGAATCAGAAACAAATTGCAAACCAGCTACATCAAGAAGCAAGCTCAGCATAAAGGGACATCAAGCAAAGTCTGTAAGGATTTTAATTTTTGTGCTTTAAAAGTTGCATGATTCTTTGTTTCTAAGTAATGACATATCTACCTATCCTCATAAGCTTGACTGCCTATTCCATCACCCTCACAATCCCTACTAGCATTCCATTTACTTTTCATTATCCTACCCTAGGGGTCAAAATGGTGGTCAGAATCAATCCCATAAGCAAATTTTCAATGGCCAAAACATACACTACATTCTACAGGTAGGGTTTCCTTCTCAACAGGAAGTGAAATGTTTCAAAAAAATGGAATTCAAATGTTTTTTTTTTAATATATTTATACTCGAAATATTAGTGCATCATGCATTAAGTAAAAATATATATGGAATATAGAACATTGATGGCTGTGTGTATTTTCAAAAGGTGAAAAGAGTCCACTCCAGGTGAATAAATCCCTTCATTACAGCTCGTTAATCAAACATTGGGGTATGCAAAGGAACTAAAGCGCATTGTATGGACATGAATTAGTTCTAAAACCTTACCTTTAATTTCTTTCCTTGAGAATTTATATCTGAACTAGTAATTGGATGAAAAGGTGGCATGTTCAGATAATGATTATAAGAAACGTGGTTATATGCCCCCACGACAGTATACAAATGTGCCTGAAAATCACATTGTGAGCTGGTGACATCAGGGATTGCAGATTTGGTCATTCTTATTTGAACCAAACCTAACTCTTTCATCTGCAAAGACCTTATTACTGTGGGTAATAGTTTACAGTGAAAAGAAGGCATGGATCATAGGAAGGACGCAAGCACTAGTTTACTGAAGAAGCATTCGTACAGGAATAATTGAAGGCAATAACACCAGAGGGGAGGTAAAACTTAAACCTTTTTGCCAAAGAATTTGCTAGACCAACAACAATTTTAATTTCAGAGTGTCATTTTCGGATAAGAAAACGTTTACAGAGCTAAAAATTGTAAGGTTCAAGTTTCCTGTTGCATATTTGTTTTTCCTATCAAAGTTTCAAAATGGAATCTAGACTAGAACCAGAGAAATTCAATCCCACTGATATTCATGAGAAATGTATGGAAATATTTGAAAATAAATAGTGGGTGACTTTTTTTGAAAAGTTTGATGGGCACAATGATAATGTTAGCCTAGCCTTTGTTGATTCATTTGATGGAGAAAGGGCTATAGTGGGAAATTTGAACTTCAGATTGTCTGAAGACATTTTGGCACAAATTATTGGCTTACCACAACAAGGAGAGAGATTCTTAAAAACTAAACAATTCAAGGAGAAGGCATGGATACCCTTTCTGTGCAGATCAAGGGCAGGATCAGTGAACTGGAAGAAAGGAATACCAAGGAGATGGTTGGTTCATCCTTGGGATGAAATAGCCTATATTATCCAAAAATCCATTACCTGTGAAGGTCGATTCAGTATTGTATATCTTTACCATATCAAGCTACTGCAACATTTAAGAGGTGATTGCGAGATTAACATGCCCCATTTCCTATTACAGAGTCTATCCAAGATGGATAAGGCTGTTCAAAGGTGTGCAAAAGATAAAATGACAAGCCTTTTTCACTGTGGACTCATCAAAATAATCATCACACATGAGTTAAATAAGCAAAATCTGACATGGCAAGAATTTTTAATTCATAATCAGTTTGAAGAACAAGAAGAGCTGCCTGAAGAAGGTTTAAAGGAAGACAAATTATTGATGATAGCATACCCCAAGGATGGAGAACAAAACCCTAAAGCAACAAGCTCAAAACTGCCAAAGGGGAAAAAGAAAAAAAGGGAGGTGTTGTTGATCAGAGATGATGAAGAAAACTCTGAGGCAGTAAGCTCAAAACAGCCTCAGAGAAGGATACGAACCAGAAGTGTGATGAAAGAAGAAAAACAGTTTCAAAAGAAAGATCAAATTTTCACCACTTATAAGAGAAAGCCAAGGAAGTATCAGCAAGCTCAAAATAAGTCAGCACTAGAAGAGGATGATGAAAGCCAACAAAAATAGTATGAATACATACAGACCTTGGGAAGTCAAGAAGAAAATCTAGTAGGTGAAATAGGGCAAGTCCATGAAAAAAAAGATATCAAAGAAACTAATGAAGTGATAAAACAAACAAAAACAATCAATGTCTTCTTGGATCAGCAAGAAAAAGAAAAGAAAAAGCATCCAAGACAGGAAATATTAAAAGATCCAGCTTCTCCTTTCTTAGAGCTACAAATTATGGAAGAAGAAAAGAAGGGAGATTCAGTACAAGAGAATGAAGAATTGGGGATGGACACCAATTCTGTGCAGCCTCCAATGAAGATGGAAAAGAAGAAAACTTCCAAAAATAGTAAAAAATTAGGAGATTGAAACCTGAAATAAAGGAATTAGAACTGAGGAATGAAAAGTTAAAAGAAAGGAATGGAAAGCTTAAAGTTCAAATGACATGAATCTCCAAGCATGCACATAGATGGTATAAACAAAAGAAGATTTACAAAACCAAGTATGAGAAACTGAAAGTCCTTTATGCATCTCAAGCTTCAACAGATGCATCATCTCAGACAGGGGATTAAAAATAGAGGGTCAACAACCAAATTTTGGGCATGATATAAGCAGGGTAAAAAAATTTGGGACACTTTTTGTGCATGAGGACATGCAACAGCTTCCTCTTGGGGGAGATGTTGGGGACCATTTTTACCTATTTTTGTCATCTAAATACCTTCCAGTCTCCTCCATAAACCTTCATACTGATTCATAAAGCCTTAATTTCATTCACAAAACTTTGGTCAAAGGTATAAATGTTGTTGCTTCTTAACAAATTGAAATATGAGATTTTTAAGGCATTTAAACTAAGGTTTTATTCAGAATTACAGGATGTGCTAACTTCCCGTAATGTCTCCTAGGTTGGATACTTGCAAGCTAGCTAGGCGTAAACTGAGAGATGGGGAAAAGATCCTCAATGTCCAAGGATGGGTAAACTTCCAACGAATAGATGATGTGGTTCTCACAAGCGTCGAGTCAATGCCAGTCAAAGATGACCACCTGTGCTACCACTCAGCATAAAAATAGGGCAGTTCAAATTTTGTCTATTTTTATGGATCTGATAGAGGATCTCAAGGATTGTATGTCATTATTAGTTTTCCAAATTAATAGCATTTCTAGTTTTTTTAAAGTTTGTATAAGTATTTGATCAAACATATGAAAAAGACCCTGCTGGATTAAAAACGCATATTGTTCTGGAGTCAAGACAGTGGAGTTTGATTACTGTGTATGCTCAATTTACTATAGTGAATACAATTGAAGTTTAAGCTCTGTGATTTTTTCTTTCTACGTGTGTAAACGAGGCATTGGAGGACCCCTTTGCGAATTCTGCACACCCTTTTCATATTGTTGCCAGTGGTATGTCTTTTTTACTTGTAGAATTCGATTTCTTCATTTTAACTATTGCAGAACGAGTTGGATTGTTTGAGCAAGTTTTATAAACTCTGTTATTTCATCAGTTACATGCCATAGGAATGGTTCAGACTATTATCTCAATATCAAATCACTGTACATTTCTTGCTTATTCAATGACGAAGTATTGAGAACAATTATACATTGTGAATGCTTTCCTGTAAGGGAAATTAATGTTTGATTGCTTATTCAATGTTGAGATAATGGGAAGAGTCTTGTGATCCATATTTTAGGGTTAGATTTAATTTGTTTTTTTCATTATCTCAGAAGATTTCACATATAAATTGCTGTGTAACTAAGATATCAAATGAATTTGCTTCTGTAAGGGAGTTTTTGTATTTTCAAGGCATAGTATTCTAAGCTTTCAATAGGTTTATTTCATTGGTAAACTATATTTCTAGTTAGGTCTAGCTTTGAGTCCCTATATTTGGAGATGCCTCTAAGTCTACAAACTCCGGATTGACATAAACTCAAGGTTTAATCTACACTAGTGGATTGGAGCCCAACAATAGTTACCTACAATCAAGTACAGTCTAATCAATTCGAATTTACTCATGTGGATTCAAATTTCATGTGGCTATTTATCCATTCTATTACATTGTAATTATTCGTCTAATTACTCTTTAATTAATGAAAAGCATTCATAGTTGCACGCCATTTTTGCACTGTTTCATTCTTCAATAACTGACTAAATTGTGTGATATATATTGATATTTGTGTGTTTGTCGACAGATCTATGTGCTCAATTTAATATGGTATCAGAGACTCATTGGACAAGGCACTTCTCCTCCTCAGATCTTCTACTGGGTTATTTTTTGAGCAAAATTGCTCCTTCCAGCACTGCACCAGAAGTGGAGAATTTACTACTTAATACCCCAAGAAAAGGAATTGTTGATCAAGCTTGCTTTATTAAATAATCTGGGTGTGAAGAAAACTCCAAAAGTGTAGGTTGTCAAACTTATGGTGCCCCTTTTGTGTTTTTGTACGTACAACTTTGAATGGATTCATCAATTCCTCTTCTCACCCTATCCACAAACTATTCAGAATGGAAGATGAAGATGGTTGCATCTCTTAAGAGACAAGATCTCTATGAGGTGTCTATTGGAATTGGTGAAGAGTACTTTGAGAGTCATAATGATTGGCTGAATGAATGTGATGCAGCTTTTGGAAACTTACAACTGTCTCTTTCTCGTAGCATGCGCTACCTCAGTAGAACTGTTAAATGCCCAAAGGATCTCTCGACAAAATTAGACAAAATATTTCGAATGTTTGATGAGGGTCATAATATCACTTTGGAGAGCACATTCAAAACCATAAGCATCATTTATCCAAAAATCTCGGCCTCCACTCTCTCTGATGAATTTTTTCAAGATGAAGAAGAAGGAGAAACTTCTACATAGTCAATTCGAATTGAAGACATTCTCCTTACAGTGACTCCTTCTCCTGATGCTCCAGAAGTTTATGAGATATATGATATCTCATATCCTCATATTTATGAAATAGAAGAAGACATTTGAATATCTGTTCTTGAATAAAAATACTGCTGCACTTCCATGCAAACATTCATCGGTGATTTTCCTTTGAATTCTATGCAAAATTGGCCAATAATTGCTTCCAAAAGTGAAGAAGAATTTTATTTTTTTCTCTCAAATGTTGCTGCTGGTGTGAAAATATGTAATACCTTGGATATTTTGGAATAAATATCATATTACCAGAGTGATCCATTCACTCCTCATGATCTATATCTTCCAGCAAATTCCTGCAGGATTGCATGCACCAAAATTCAGAATTTTGAAGAAGAAGAAAACTGTGCATCTACCGTCTCAGTGGACCATACCCTTGGATCTGATATGAAAATTATTGTATCTGATATCATATTATTTATATATTATCTGATATTTCTTGGTTCAATATTTCAGGTTCATATGCTTTCAGTACTGCTTGTAGTTGTTCTCATTAATTTTGTGAAAAAACAAGTACCATGCAAGTCTCCTTCAAAACTGCTGCTAGGAATTTGATTTCATTTCACAATTATGGATCTGATATGAAACCATTTATATCTGATTTAATTTCTGATCTGATATTATTTGGTTCAAATTTTAAAATCCAAGAGCTTTCAGTCATGCTTGTAGCTACTCTCACCAATTTCAGTGTGAAAAATCAAGTACCACAATTCTTCCTCAAAATTGTTGTTGGGGATTTGGTGTTAGTTTCCTCTTATGAGGTTGCTGATATTTTATTTTGTGATTCATTAGATATTTCAGAAGCTATATCATACAATGTAGCTCAAGCATTTTCTCTCAACATTCCAAGGTCTTTTCTACCTTTGTGACATGCTCATCTCCTCACAGAACTAGTAAACAATAAGATTTTTTGCATCCTCCTAGACACTTGCTCTTAACACTTGGGGATGTATTTACCACTCATGGTTTTCTATTCATGGCTGAAACATATCATTTTATTGATTTTTCCTCACATGGTTTGAATCTTCAAGAACCTTTTCTCACTTATCAGTTGATTTCAGTTGCTCTACATGGGTCCAGTCTTCATCCAGCAACTGTCTATATTTCTGATTTAGTTGAGCATATCATTCTTCTTCCAAAGAGGAAGATTCCTCCAGAAATAATGATGGAGAGTTTCACATGCCAGGCCCCAAGATACATGTGCACAGAAGAATGAGATTGATCTTGATTCTACCTACTTAATTAGAAGGGGTGATTTTTTCCCATGTGGTTTTTTCCCCAGCTCCTTGTATTGAGTAGTTACTTTACTTTACTTGATGTAATAGGTGACCTATGGTATTAGTTACCAAGGACCAGATATTTTCCAAGTTATCATTCAAGGGGGGTTGTTAGGATTATTAATCCTCCCTTTTCCAATTTGGTCATATGTCTAAATCAGGAGTCATGTCTAAATCCAGAGTCCATCTAGTCTATTTTTAGTCACTAGCACCATTGGGTCCACTTGGCGTAATTGGGGCACATGTTCTAGCTAATAAAGTGTGGGGAACACTAATTGAGGCCTAATTCCATTGATTGTAATTGCATGCATCAGTTTAGGATCCTCCTAGATCAATCCCTACAATTTAGGAGCCACAAGGAGTGTTGATACCAACCTTCATCAGTTGAGTTCAGTTAGTGACTAGTCAAGCTGAGTTAGGAGTTAGTTACATCCAATTATATCCCTCTACATTTAGTTAGTGCTAGGATTGCATGGCTGCATGCAAGAGAGGCACATTTCTCACCTACCACAGTTAGTTAGCCTCAGTTAACACTAAATTAGACACTTGAGTTGTGTTTTAGAACTCTGATAATGGTTTAGACAAGGTCAGTTAACTATTGAGTCCTCTGATAATGATTTATACAAGGTCTTAGTTACCTACATTCAAGTAGAGTCTAATCAATTCAAATTTCCTCATGTGGATTCAAATTTCATGTGGCTATTTAGCCATCGTATTACATCGTAATTATTCATCTAATTACTCTTTGATTAATGAAAAGCATTCACAGTTGCAAGCCATTTTTGCACTATTTCATTCTTCAATAACTGAGTAAACTATGTGATATATCTTGTGAGTTGTGTGTTTGTCGATAGATCTATGTGCTCAATTTAATAAGGGTACCAAAATCCTCTAGTACTTGTTGACACGGTCACGACTCATCTATTGGAGGTCCCCCCGCTCTACGAGACTAAGCCACAATGAAGGACTTCTGTAAGTCATGGTAAAATACCACACTCAATTATACACTGAAGGATAACCCTTCATAGTCATCCTTGTGCATGCCAGAGTATACAGAGTGTCGAGGACCAAAGGCATGAAGCACCAAGAAACCATTCTGGATGTGTCATGAATGAGGTAGCCTAGTTAACATTCTATTTAGGGCTCTTGTACCTAAGATCCCTCTCGGTAGTTGTTGGTGTAATTTATGTCTATTATTTTACTGAATACTTTAATTATGGACTGGGGTTTGTATACTGGGGTTTGTATACTTGGATTTGTAGCAAAATTTATGCCAAGGAAGAAGGGATTATATGGTTTTATTGTGTATCTCCTATCTAATAATTAAAAATAGAAAGAAACACTACAAACATTAGAAGTGCATCAACTAGTGAAAAGACAAATTTTATTTGGAGTGTAAAACTAAATCAAGTGAGAAGGATTATCCATCATCTATCGAAACAACTTACAAACTATACTGAAAAATAATAAAAGAAATTGTACTCTAAACAAGAAAAACCTACTTCTATCTTATCTAGAAACATTTCTTGACAAACTAAATACTACAAAAATTCTAATTGTATGAATTAACTTATGAAAATTAAACTAAACTAAAGATCAATAAATCAACCTTATTCTCTTCGAGGTTTAGTGTAAGGAATGGAATCAAAGTTGTTAGATTTTTATCATTCAAGCTAGCATTATGATCTTAGGATCTTTAACTGATATAATAACATGCACAATACTAAAACAAAAGAGACAAGAGACACAAAGAATTTTCCTCGGGGAAACCATAAAGGAGAAAACCCCACAACTTCCTCAGAGATAGAATCAGCACCAAAAGTAAAACCCGAAAACATAAAGATGATCTCCCAACAGCAGTAGTCTCTCTCTTGTCCCAGCAACTTCTATTCTCTCACACATGCGCCCCAATGAGTGAGTTTGTGTGTGTTATAAATAGAGAGGCTCACTCTCTATTTATATTATTTCATTCACTTAATATCCACTCCAACATGTCGGCCTCACTTAACAATTACTTACTAGAGCCGACATCTCTAGGAGAGTCCAATAACCCTAGTGCCCCACAACTTGTGGGGACTTTTCCCCTCCGACCAACAAGGAGGGTTATCCTTAACACAATAGTGTGGACTATTGCCCTGACTTACAATAACTCACCTAGGGTTGAATTCTCTAGGATAGTCTAATAACCCTAGGGCCCCACAACTGTGAGGACTTAAACCCTTGATCAAAAGGAGGGTTACCCACAATGACTTGACATGACTTGTTTACATTGTAGAACCTCCCGATGGGAACATCAAGGAATGACATGATTCAATTACATTACAGATACTTCCCAGAATAAACATAGGGGTACAATACATAATATATACAAGTGAATACATTCCGAAGTTACAATTACATCAACACTCCCTCTTAACTAGGAAGGTATTCTCTCAACACAATTTATCAGCACAAGTCTTATTCTCTGTATCATTTGGATCATCATCAATTCGTCATCATCTTCAAGTCATATTCATCTTCAAGTCATCTTCATCTCCAAGTCATCTTCATCTGGATCTGGGTCATCACTCGATCTGGATCATCATCACTAGATATGGATCATCACTCAATCTAGATCAACTCTGGTTCTGGAACATCTCTGCTGGATCATCATTATGGGTGCTATCTCTTGATTCTTCTCGTCACAGGAATTTCTACAGAGCCATCCCTTTTTCATGTTGGTTGTAGGCATAGCCTCCATGTAGGTATTTTCCAGCACCTATATCTGACCCTAAGCCAGAATGGCCCACCCAACACTTACATCTGATCATGTAGGAACCAATCCTATAGTCATATTAGAAAGGCATTCTCAGCACTCACATATGACCATGTGGGAACACATCCCACAACCCTGTCAGAAAGGCCCAACACTCACATCTAATAACCAATGTCAGAAAGGCTCAGCACTTACATTCGACCATGCGAGGAGCCAATACTCCATGCCAAAAGGGCTCTGCACTTACATCTAACAACCAATATCATAAAGGTTTAGCACTTACATTCGACCATGCAAGGAACCAATCCTCCATGCCGAAAGGGCTTTGCACTTACATCTAATCATTGTAGGAACAAATCCTATAATTGTCTTAGAATGGATCTACACTCATATATGATCATGTAGGAACCAATCCTACAGTCACATCAGAATGGCCCTCAGTCCTATACTGAGCTTTCCTGGTAACTGACCAGGTGCCTCTATTCCAAGAATGGCATTCAGTGCTTATATATGATCATGTAGGAACCAATCCTATAGTCACATCAGAATGGCTCAGCACTCATATCTGACATGCGAGGAACCAATCCTCTCATCATGAAATAATGGATCAGACCTTATATCTAACCATGGAAGGAACCAATCCTCTAACCATGTCAGAATGGATCATGGACTCATCACTTCCCTTTGGAGGGAACCTCGATCTGGAGAACACCAAGCTTCTCCATGAAGTACTCAAACTTCACTCTAGCTAATGGCATTGTTAACACATCAGCTATCTGTTCGTCCGTCGCAACATACTGGAGCTTCACTGCTCCCCTCTACACCATATCCCTGATATAGTGATACTTGATCTCGATATGCTTCGACTTGTCATGGAACATCGAGTTCTTCGACAACTTCACACAACTCTGTTTGTTGTAATATATATAAGTAGCATCCAACTGGAGATCAAATAAATCAGATAGTAGCTTCGTTAGCCATACTTCCTCACAACTAGCTGAACAAGCTACGACATACTCTGCTTTAGCTGTACTTAGTGCCACACAGGATTTCTTCCTGCTAAACCAAGAGATCACACCTGATCCCATACTGAAGCAACACCTTGAAGTGCTCTTCATATCGATGGAACTGCCTTCCCAATTTGAATCAACATAACCCTCCAGGTTAATCTTCTGATTCACCTCATACTTGAGCCCATAATCAACTGTACCCCTCAGGTACCTCAGAATATGCTTTGCAGCAATCAAGTGAACATGTCTTGGATCTGTCAGAAACTGGCTCAAAGTGTTCAAAGCAAAGCAAATGTCTAGTCTCATGTTCGTTAGGTACATCAAGGACCCAATCATCTAACAATACATCGTAGCATCAACCACTTCTGATGAAGCATCACTCACGAAATTCAGGTTCGATGACATAGGTGTGGTCATGGCCTTGTAGTCCATTATCCTGAACCTCTTCAAGATCTCTACTGCATACTTCTTTTGTCCATGCCTCCATGCCTAGAACGTAGTGCATCATCCCTAAGTCCTTCATCTTGAACTCGGCAGCAAGTCTCCTTCTTGCCACTTTAATGAGTTCTTCTTTTTTGTCAGGAACAAGTCATCGACATATAACAGGAGCATCACTGGTCTTCCGTCTTCAACCTTGAAGAAAAGGTTGGAATCCGCTTTAATGTTAATAAATCCTAGAGTCATTAGTAAGCTATCCATCTTGTTGTACCATGTCGAACCTCGGGATCTTCTATAGTCACTCCCTCTAAAGCAGAGCATCATACTCCCTCTGTCTTTCGTACTCTATGCACTGAAACATTCTATACTAGAGTGACAAGTAGCTTCCTCTGCTACTAATATTTTATGTATCCATCTAAAATCACCAGATACCAAGATACTCTATCTTGAACTTTTTCAAAAGTTCTTCTTGCACCCATCTGTGAGCTTGTCATCCTCTATAGGCTTTCATCTTCAACCTGTAGCAAAGGTTAATATCTTCATCAAGATCCTCATGTATGTGTTATCCCATGGGTGTCTTTTGAGCTCGTACAAGGCCTTCTTTCATTTGCACACATGATTCTTCCTCTCATGTATCTCAACTCCCACTGGCTGCAAATGTCTCTTCGTAGTCTATGCCTTCTTTTTCATGAGAATCCTCGTGCTATGAATCTAGCCTTGTATCCCATGATGTTTCCATCTACTACATGCTAGAACTACAAACTTCCCTTCACGTATTGATACTACATCCTAGACATCATTCTTCTTGAACTGGTCTTCCCTTTCTTCTTGGTTACTTCTTCATGGCTGGAAGGTTCTGCATCAATGATGTAATTGCATTCGTCATATTATTCTTCATCTTGAACTATTGCCACTTGTTCTTCGAAACAAGTCTCATCCTTCTTTGCTTGTAGGCGATTTTATGCGATCTTTCCTACAAGTCAAATGCATTAGTTGTATCGTTAGAAACATTTCATAAGGTATATTCATAACGAAAAATTCTTATGCATAAATATATGATCATGCAACTATTTTAGCCAATACAACATTCATCCATATCTCATGGAAACTTTCTAGATGCCTTCCATCTCTACCAGGACAATATTGAGATTATGCACTAATCCAATATGTCAGCAAAGAGGTTTCATTCTAGATAAGTAGCAATGGAGAGTTGTATAGCACCATGAGCTACTTACCCATTACATGCATATTAGTAGTATACTGTCATTAATGCAAACATTCTATCATGCATAATACATCAACTGAATATAAACAAATGTATAATAAAACAATATCATGAAATGTCAATTTAATACTTATCTTTATTTGTTTCGTGGGTAGACTCCTCCTTGAGCCTTCAGCTTCATCATCTTCTTCATTCATAATAGCATCATTTCTTATCCAAATTCTAAGGTGGATAAGAGGTTCTTCAAGAGTTGAGTTCTTCATATTCCTCATCGCTTGAGGGATCTTCTTTAAATCTTGAAATCTTTATCTTCAGTTGCTCCCATATTCCTTTCTCTTATTATGAGTTGAGCTTCTTCTTCTTCCCAGAGTCTGCTGAAAGTAATCACTTCCTTCTGGCACACATTCTTTGCATGAATGAATCCCATGATCCTGGGAGGCCATTCAAGGTGGATATCACCACTTCTTCATTCTCCACTTCTTCTTCTACTGCTACAATTTGTTCTTTGATTTGAGAGATCCTTGTAAAGTATGACTGTATGGTCTCTGCATTCTGGATCTTCACATTCTTCAACTATTTTCTCAAAGTCATATTCTGATTTATGTTCTCCCCTTTAAATAGATTGGTCAAGGAGTCAAACATCTTTGGTGTCCTTATGGAATACACTTGTGGTACAAGGTGATCCATGATTTAATCAGCAATGATCTTCTTAGCCATGACCAAGTTCTTCTTGTGTAAGGCTTTAAGCCTCATCTCCCTCTGGAACTGGAACTCTCTTCTTATGTAGGTGTCCAATTCATTTTCTTCAGAGAGATCATAAACTTCCATGCTTGGAAGTTGTCAACTTCAAAAATCTTATCATCAAACTGATGTGATAGATCACTTTGAAATGAGAAGATCAAATGAAAATAACAAAATATTAGATCTTACCGATTTGAGGTGTTTGTCCTGGTTCCAGAGCTAGCTGATCTAGGGTTTGTCAGAGAAACCTTAATTTTCAAAACTTGAAATATTTTAGATATGATTGGATATAAAGATATATCTCTTCAAGGAAAGCTATCCAATGTACTCCTTTTCTGAAAACAGTGGAGGGAAGCTCCTAGAACAGGAAGCCCTAGTTTACCAATTTCTTCTGCATAAATTCCTGCTACTGTTTCTGCAGTGTCTCTGAAATTACTACTCCTATTTATCTAAAACTTTTCAATGAGGTAGCCCCGCCTGTCCCTGTTCCAACACCATAGGTTTCATCATAATTTGTTTCACCAAGTGGTACTTATGATTGTTTTCCCAAGGTGACCTCTTTCAGGACTGCTTAGCATAGTGAAGTTGTACGGACTTCCACATGTCACTTTTTCATCTTCTAAGTATGAAAATCATACCACCAAACTCAAAGACCGTGCCCATTCTGGAACATATTCATAAATTTCGTTTGGACCTTTTTAGCCCTAGATATAGCAATTCTCCCCAAGTGTCCTGTTTAGGGATGAATCTTGGAAGAGGACGGAACCCTAACTTGGACGGATCATATCTCCTAGAATATAGTGAATCTGATGCTAAATTTTGGACATAGTGTAAATCAGGATTTTATATTCAGTATTTGAAATTTTCCCTTCTTGAGCCTTCTAAAATCCCTATATATAGAAAATGTACCAAAACTTATCAGTTTTAGTATTTTAGGGTTTTTTTAACCCGTGCTCAAACTAGGGTTTGACTTTCCCGGAGTTGTACCCAACCAAAAATATTGACCTAGGTCTCTACAATTCTATTTTTATGAGGAGATAAATCCTATGTCGAGATCACTCAAAAATTCCTCTTCTGTAAGAAGCCCTAATTTCCCGCACCAAAACCTCAAAATGCTCGGAATCAAATTCTTCTTTGACAGAATGATGCGCCCTTCAATGGAGAGTCAGCCTAGCATACTTTTGCTGATGGATTGTGGAGAGAGACCCAAGAAGTAAGAATCCCTATCTTCTATAGCTTCACAATGTATTCTTCTCAGGTTAGCTCTAATACCATGTTAGATTTTTATCATTCAAGCTAGCATTATGATCTTAGGATCTTCAACTGAGAGAATAACATGCACAACAATATAAGACAAGAGACAAGAGACACAAAGAATTTTCCTTGGGGAAACCATAAAGGAGAAAACCCCACAACTTCCTCGGATATAGAATCAACACCAAAATTAAAACTCAAAAACATAAAGATGATCTCCTGGCTGCAGTAGTCTCTCTCTTGTCCCAACAACTTCTCTTCTCGAACTCATGCACCCAAATATGAGCCTATTGCTGATCTCCCGATAGCAGTAGGCTCACTCTCTATTTATATTCTTTCGTTCACTTAATGTCCACTCCAACATGTCAGACTCACTTAACAATTACGTACTAGAGCCGACATCTCTAGGAGAGTCTAATAACCCTAGTACCCCACAACTTGTGGGGAATTTTCCCCTCTGACCAACAAGGAGATTTATCCTTAACAAAATGGTGGGGATTATTGCCACGACTTACAATAACTCACCTAGGGTCGACTTCTCTAGGATAGACTAATAACCCTAGGGCCCCACAACTATGGGGACTTAAACCCTTGATCAAAAGGAGGGTTACCCACAATGACTTGACATGACTTGTTTACATTATAGAACCTCTCGATGGGAACATCGGGGCATGAAATGAATCAATTACATTACAGATACTTCCCAGAATAAACATCGGGGTACAATACATAAGATATACAAGTGAATACATTCCGAAGTTACAATTACATCAACAAAAGTGGCCTATGAGAATGCTTGATATTATTAACAGATGTGATTCTATTTCAATCTCTAAAATGAAATTAAAGTTAAAGATAATCAAATTGCAAGACAACTTAAACATCATGAATTGTCATTATCATTCAGACCTTAGCAAATAACATCCATGAACTATCCAGGTTGTAAATTGACAAAGTTGTGAAAGACACTTAATTACAAAAGCAAGTGGAATTCTATTCTAATTTCCTAGTTCTGATTTTATCATAATAAGAAATACTCTAAAATTTAACTATCAATTAGTAAAAAGGAACACTATGCTATTCTTTCAAAATGAATTCTTTAACACAAAGGATATTTCAAATCTATTTCTAATGAATCTATTTAATAACAACAACTGTGTCAAAGGGCCACACTACTATTTTTAATACAACCACAGAGAGAACTTAAAGTTGTAAAATAATCAATTCACTGAGGATTAACAACGATACTGAAACACTATATTTCCTAAGACAATAAATCTATGGAAAATAAAATCTAAACTAACTAAACACCTATGCACATAGATTGACTATTATTTGAATCAAGAAAGGTAGACTATTAAAGAAGAGTCGAATTATTTATTTTTGCACAGAGTGCTCCAAAGACAAATGATTTCTGAAACAATGAGCAAATTACAAAAAACATACATAATATTCATAAACTCATGCAACTGCTAAGGAAAAACTTTCTGTATAAAATATAACCAACAACTATCACTAGAACTGAAATGGAATAAATATTATGAGATATCGTTCACACACTACCATGTTAATTCTCTCATGAAATTTTTAAGACATGAGTAAATCACTTGAATTCTAAGTAATGGAGTCATACAAATAGGGGATTACTATTATGATAGCACAAATTTCAAACTTTTCAACATTTATACACAACAACAAAACAACACAATTACTTATATGAAAAATGAACACAAAATACAATGGAAACTATGCACTGCCACTTAGGGGCCCTCCAAAAGAAAAACGATCAACTCCTACAGATTACTCAATCAATGGTCACATGAAAAGAAAAACACAAATTAACAGAACAACACTTTTATATTATCAAAATTTATAGTTTTACAAATGTATCTAACATAGCTTAGTGCTTCCTTATATCACGTTTTTGCAATAGAGGGAGAGGGTCAACCCTTTCAGTGGTTGACCTCCCTAAAAATAGACTATCATAATGTTTAGAAACGGTCTCATTAAGAAATAAAACCGAAAAGATGTGTTTCCACAAATTGTTCATAAACAACTTCCTTCGTTTAAGCAACAAAATCCCTTGATACTTGGAAAGTATAGGGATCAAATAGTTACGAGAAGGAGCATGGGATCCATGTGACACAAGTAGGTAACAAAACCAATGTGCTTGATTATGCCACAAATTCCTCCAAGTATATCAACCAACAATTTTTGTGGTACATTTGGTGGTTTGAATGATTGTGCAAATGCGAATGGAGGTTTGAATGACAGCATGAATGGGAAAATTCACCTGTTTAAACAAAAAATTATGCAAAATATATTCCAAATTGTTAATTCATCATATAAAACAATAAATCTTTTAAAAACATATGGAAATTAATTAATCAAATGAGTTGATACCTGGATTACAAAGAGTTTCAAAAGTGAAGGGAAATACAACTTGGTACTCCATGATTAGTCATTGTGCACTCATCCATAGGTATGTTTATATCAAAATTATGGAAAAATTGGAGAAACATTGAGGAAAAATTGGGGCACCCACAGTAGTGGGATTCTCTTAGCCTATTGTTCTTCCATTTCATATTTTTTTACTGGGATTTCATCACCTAGAAAAGGATACAATTTTTGAGGAGCTTACATCTTGTAGCTAGGAGTTTTCTTACACTTGTACCCCATAGGTTAGTGCGTCATTTTATTTATTGGTAGTGCTTCTTGTTGGATTTATGACCACTTTGTTGTAGACACACCTATTGTAACACGTTGTTGCAGTTCAAATTTAGATCTTGCTTTTTGACCCATGAACCACCATTTGTTCACTCTCCTTCTGCACAATTGATTGTAGCTAGCATGTGTTTGATAATCTTACGCCTGCATTCATTACACAACACACCACCACATAATCATTGCTCCACCATGCTACTCACATACACTTAGGGGGTATAACCCTGAGTTCGTTTCCTTGAACCGTCATAGTTGGATCCATATTCGATGTCATTCACCACCTTCTGAGACATATCTCTGATTTTGATTCTGATTCCTAACAACCCAAACCTACCTTGTTCACCACCCCATCTAGCCCCATGGTTGGTGTACCTCCTAACCCATTTCAAGGGGGGATGATTGATAGTGGTATTATGTTTGTTCCACCCATCATTCTGGGTGTCCCTTCCACTGGACCTATAGGTCTCGATCCTAGCGGGCCCCTTGCCACTACACACACTGTTTCTGGTTCATTACCCACTAGTGGTGGCCCCACTCTAGCCACCATGGTTCCTACCATAACACTATTCATGCATGGGGGAATTGGACCTTCTACTACCATTTTGGATATTCCTACCATCCTAATGAATACTCCTATTTTTGGAAGGAGGCCTTACCTACCCCTATTTACCCAGGAGAGGTACATTCCCATTGGCGTAGGCACCATTACTAGCTCTTCCTGATCTAATCACAGTTCTATTCTACCATTCATGGCTAGTCTCAACCTTCTCGATTTGGTAGGGTTGAAAAACAACCCCATTCATCATAACCCATTATGGCCTCCCATTCATACCAATCTCCCTTCATACATCCCTAAGTTTTAAGGAAAGGTGGGAGAATACCCCCAAAACCACATCATGCCATTCCACTTATGGTATTCATCTACTAGCATAGTGGATGATTATATCTGTTTGCGGCTATTCCAGTGCACACTCACAAGTGTTGCAGTACTTCCTCATCTATATGGTATATCTAACTTCCTCATCTCACTTACCTAGAATTTTCCATTGTTATCCTTGATGTTTCTGTAGTACTTCCAGTATCCCGTTCATTATTATGAGAGTGTGGAAATCCTATTTTTTTGTAGACAAAACACAACTACCCATATCACAGATCATATCCATGGGTGGCATCGCCATTGTAGCTTTTGTAAGATCCAATTAGATGATAGGATTTTCTTAGATTGGTTTCTCAAACCCTTACTCCCCCCATCGCCAAGGACGTTGAATCTAAGCACCCATAAATCGAGGAGGAAGCCATCCTCAAGGAACAACAATTCAATCTCATATACACCCAATCGAGTTATCTATATACCATTATACCTGATGCTCGCTATGTTGGTTCCTCACATTGAGATACATAGGGGACATCCCATGCTTCTAATGGAGTCATTGTCTCTATTACTCAACAACCTCTCCTTTGATTCCACCTCATTCTGGTACCACCCCTAGTGGTTCCCAAATAGGTTACGACCTTGATTTTTTATGCATAATGGATTAGTCTTGATCAATAGCTTCCTATGCGTCTCCTGCACCTGGTCCTCATGTTCACAGATCGAATTGCTTGGAACCTACATGTATTGGCTAGACATTAGGCTTTGCACTGCCCCCCCAGATGCTCCTACCTATTACCCACCACCTATGCAACCTACACTTTCTCTAACCTCGACTCCTCCTTCTCCTTAAGGAAAAATATACGCTCAACAAAACCTCTAGAATCAACCTACCCCTAATAACCAACAAGGGAAAGGAAGATGATAGATATGTAGGAACCAGGGAAACAACCAACCTCAAGGAGGTGGCCAAAACCCAACCTTCCAAACAAAAATGGATCTAATCCCCCTGCATAGAATCCCCAATGTCCACCTAGACCTGGGAATAACCCTCAGTTGTGGACTAACCATCTGTGCGCTATTTGTAACACTTACATCCATTATACACATCATTTTACCCACATGAATAGAGTTTTCCATTTATTCCAAGTTGATAATCAGCTTGACCCCAACAAGGTTGTTGTGGCTCATCCAAATCCAGCACCAACGGGTCCTCCACGTATGGTTCTTCAAAACCCCTTACCAAATCAAGGAATGGTTGCAACCCAACCATTGGTACCAAAAACCCCCGCACCCACTCCTGTGGGTCTACCCATTGATCCTGGTGTTATCACCCTATAATTTTCCTATGGTTATGGTAGGAAGTCACATAGGTAACCATTTCAAACCAACCTTTATACTGTATTCTAGCCAATACAGTCAGAGAGGGCTCTCTCTTAGTCATAAGTATATTCACATATACATTTGGATTTAAACAAACATTCAAAAGGCTATATTTTTTAGGAGAACAATATGTTTATGAATTTGAACATTGTAATATGGACATATAAGAAATACCATATGGAAATGGAGTCACAGTCTGAATCATTCAAGGATATTACAACAAATGATGAACAATGATTTTTCCCTTTTGTACTTTGAGGCAAAGTAAGTGCAAAATTCAGCCAAATATCTTCAAGTGGTGGTAGGAGAAAGGAGAAAAAGACCAGTGTAGCAAGGGGCACCTATGTATGGATGAATCCCTTGAAAACACCTTGAGTAGAAACAACAAATAAGGGAAATGATAGAAATGGAGCATCTAATAAGGATGAATTCCACAATAATCATCACAGACACATTACAAATGCTACATCTGATGAAAGGAGCGCTTAATAAAATGAATTCCTCACATATAATATAGAAAGAATTAGTAGGAATTTACACATATGAAATGATATAAACAAGAAACACAAACTCAATATTAACACCATAATGAATCTCATAAACTTAGAGAAACATTTTCATTATCACTTCAAAGAAAGTATGCAGAGCTACAATATGAGCACGGAGGCTTAACAAATATGAAGAGGTTACATACTCCAACCCTTACTTCCTCCAAAGAGGTTACATTTATAGTGTTATGGCTCCCAAGGCCAACCTCAAAACAAAGCCTAATTCGGTTACTAAAAAGGGGAATATCTCCTGAAATTTGTGAGGTGGAAAATTCTCCATGACTTCTACATGAAATAAGGAATATGGAGTCTCAAGCATGCTGGATAAAAATAGTAATGTGATGGCTGGATATTAGGCTCACTTAACATGAAAATGACACATCAGGGACCTTCCAACGGGTTCCTGATGAATCATCTCGACTTGTTCCTCCTCACGCTTAGGCATGCAGTGTGTATTTGGTTCTTTCAAACCTCTCAACTGTCTTCCACCGATCTAGAAATGGTAGTTCTAGCATGGACATCTCTTTCTCCAGCACACTGTTAGAATAATCATCCCATAGTTAGCTACCTTAGACATTAATTAATCCATTTTTTGTCTTATTTGCCTAGTTTCCATATTCCACCTTATGCAAGTTTTCCTCCACACATCCAAAGTGGTAAAACTTGATAAATTTGAGTCATGGAGCACTTGGGAAACCACTTGGAATCAAATCTACTTTATTCTTGGCCTTCCTAGTGCATGTCTACTTTTTCTGCTTTATTGCCTGCTTTTTCTGAGTTTTAAGGCAATTGGGAAAGTTTGACTAGGTGAAGTTAACTTGTTTTTTTTCCTCATCATCCTCCACTCTTTTCTCCTATGAAAATCATGTATTAGTTTTCCTTCCATCATATATTAACTTGCCTAATTGATTTTTCCAATTCGTGAGATCCTAGACAGATTTGGAAACTTCTTTATGCACCTATGGGGAATTTTCTTAGATTTAGTAAGCCTGCTTTTGACCAAATTGGAATGGCATCCTTATGCATTCGAATAACTCATGTAATTATTTATTTTGGTAGCCTATGACTTCACAGGGTTGTCTATTGTACACTTATTCAATACAGATTAGTGTTCTGCTCCATATTCAGTCTCCTTTGTGTGTAATTTGCATGTGTAATTGGCAATTTTTGTGAGTGTAATTGTTCTAACACCTGGGTTCAATTTCCACATGGTATCAAAGCCTTTGTAGATAAATTTATCTCCTTCCAATTTTTTATTGCAGGTTTGACATCATTGACTGAGAACATTCTGCTGACTGAAGGGACAATTTCTGAGCTATGGATCAATCTCAGAAGATCATCTTGACTCAATTTAACTTCTTTGAATGGAAAGTAGAGATGGAGATACTGTTGAGAGAAAAATGCCTCTACAGAGTGACTATGGCAACAGAAGCAGAGCCCAATGCAACTGCAGAGAAAATTAAATGGCACAACAAGAGGGATGAGGCCTATGGTCTCCTGTGTCTGAGCATATCCAGAGACCTCCTTTTCCATCTTGATGGATTAACATCACCAAATGAAGTATGGGAGAAGATTTTTGATCTTTTTGGTAAGATAGATGAGATGAGGGGACATCATATTGAAAATTAATTGATCTCCCTGAGTCCCAATAGCTTTGAATCCCTGCAACTCTATTTTTCCAAGTTCAAAGCACTTGTTTTGTGGCTAAAACAATGTGGGATCGAAAAGAAGGATGAGAAACTGGTTTTGGCCATACTCTCGAAGCTTGGCCCTAACTATTTAGTGTTTGTATTGACCTTCTATGCCACAAATTTGATAGCTAGATCTTGGAAAATGCCTAGCCTTGCAGATTTCATGGAATCTCTCACACAAGAACAAGATAAACTGGTGATGATGGGCACCATCAAACCTTCCAAAGACCAATATTTGGTTGCTGGATATTTGAGGGTGGATTCAAAAGGCAAGAATAAAGCTAAAAAGGCACCTGAGAAAAAGAGAGCCAAGAACAAGTCTCCAGAGGAGCCTCAAGGTTCCAAGAAGAACCCCCAGAAGAAGAAGAACAAAGGAGAAATGAACAAGTGCACATACTGCAGTAAGGGAAATCATCCTAAAATATCCTGCATGAAGAAGCAAATTGACGTGCTGACCCAAATCCTGGAGAAGAATGGCATCTCCCTTTCTGACAGCTCAAAGAAGAGAGAAGGAGGATCAAATTCAGAAGACAGAGAGAGAGTTCATGCATTGGTTGCTGGCACATCAAGTTCTCCTAGTTCCATCATTGATTTTGGAGCTTCAAGACATATGGTTTTGACCAAGGAGGCATTCACCTCACTTGACATGTCGAAAGGTCCACCAATAGTACTGGGAGATGACTCTCGCACTGAAAGTTTGGGCAAAGGGAGGATTGATCTTGACCATGGTAAGTTCAGCAATGTATTGTATGTTCCAAGTATTTCCTCTAACCTCTTATCAGTGTATCAGATGACCCACATAGGGTCTCCAAATAAGGTCATATTATCCCCTAATGAATTTTAGATCACAGAGATCTCAAGTGGTAAAGTCATTGCAAAAGGAGTTGCAAATCACACTTTGAAGGTATACATGTTCTCACACTTCCTACCCTACTCAAACCCCTCTGCTCTTCTGATTCATGCTAATGAGGCAAGCAAGCTTTGGCATGAAATATTTGGCCACCTCAATTACAATTATATTTCTAATCTTAGTGAAAAAAAATGGTCATAGGGTTACCAAAGATTAAGTTTTCCAAAAGAGTCTGTTAAGATTGCATCTTATGAAAACACCTAGAGCATAAATTTGAGAGAGCTAGTCATGAGAGAACCTCTGCACCTCTTGAGTTGATCCACAATGATGTTGCTGTCCCATTTCCTCATATGTCAATGAGTTAGGCCAAATATGCATTGACATTCATAGATGAATTTTCCAGGTACTGTTGGGTTTACTTCCTGAAACACAAGTCTGAAGTTTTTGGCCTCTTCAAAGTCTTTAAGGCTTTGGTTGAAAACCAGTCTGGGAGGAAACTCAAGGTCCTCAGATCTGAAAATGGTGGTGAGTATGTAAAGTTTGAGTTCATTCAATATTGTGCAGATGCAGGTAGTCAGATGCAACATTCTATCCCTTACACACCACAGCAAAATGGTGTTGCTAAGAGGAAGAACAGATCACTGAAAGAGATGGCAACATGCATGATGGAGGCTAAGACTTTGCCACCAAATTTTTGCGCCGAAGCTATAAACTATGCAGCCTATATCTAGAATAGGGTGCCTCATAAACAACTTGATGATATGACTCCTTTCTAAGCATGGAGTGGGCACAAGCCATATGTGACCCATTTCAGGATTTTTGGCTCAAGGGCTTGGGCTAGAATTCCAACAGAAAAGAGGAAGGCTTTGCAGCCCCAAATCCAAGAGTGTCTATTTGTTGGGTACTCTGAATATTCAAAAGGGTACAATATGATCAATTTTAGCACAAACAAATCCTTTATTGAAAGGTGTGTTTAGTTTCAAGAAGAGCCCCTAGCAGCAGTGGAAGTTGGAGAATCCTCTTCACCACCAGAACCACTGAATATAAGTGAAGAGATATTTGAACTTGCTGATTCTGATATGTCTGATAATGATGATTTAATTGCAGATAATAATAGTCCTACAAGACCAAAATGGGCAGCAAAGGCCATTCATGCAGTTGGAGAACTAGCTGGAAATCCTAATGATCCTAGGAGGACTAGATCTCAGTTTGAGAGTGCTTTGTGCATGAAAGATCCTATGTTTGCAGAGAAATGATATATGATGGTTGAATCAGACCCACATACATATTAATATGCAGCAAATGATCCCAGATGGCAAAAATCCATGAAATAAGAGTTCAGCTCACTCCAGAAGAACGACACTTGGGAGCTGGTTGATCTTCCCCTAGGGAGGAAGCTAGTTCAATGTAAGTGGGTTTACAAAACCAAATTTGATGCTGATGGTTAACCTTTGAAATAAAAGGAAATATTGGTAGCAAAATGCTACTCATAATTACATGGCATAGACTACAATGAGACCTTTGCACTAGTGGCAAAGATGGACTCCATCAGGCTAGCCTTAGCCATTGTAGCTTCGAAGCAGTGGGAGGTACATCACATGGATGTGAAGTGTGTTTTCCTGAATGGATATCTCACTGAATATATTTACATGTAGCAGCCTCAAGGATTTTCTACTAATCCATCTCTTGTGTGCAGGTTAAGGAAGTCATTGTATGGGCTTAAGCAAGCCCCTAGGGCTTGGTATGCCAAGATTGATAGCTTTCTGCTATCACTGAATTTTGTTCGATGAAATTCAGATACAAATGTCTATTTGAAGATGATTCATGGTTTATTAATGATCATTGTTTTGTATGTTGATGACCTTCTCATTACAGGAAGCTCAAAGGATGAAATTGCTTCCTTGAAGGATGCAATGAACCATGCCTTCTCAATGACAGACTTGGGGTTGTTGAGCCAATTCTTGGGTCTTGAGATTGCTCAAACCAAACAAGGAATCAAAGTGTATCAGTCCAATTATGCCTTGGATTTGCTAAACAAATTCAACATGAAGGATTGCAAGCCAAGCAAGACTCCTTTCCTTTCAGGAGTTAAGCTTGAAGAAGCCGATTCTTCACCTATGGTAAACAATACACTGTATAGGCAATTGATTGGATGTTTGTTGTATCTTACACATACTCAACCTGATCTTTCTTATGCAGTAAGTGTGTCTTCAAGATACATGGATCAGGCTCATGAGATCCATTGGAGAGCAGACAAAAGGATCCTTAACTTTTTTCAGCGAACAAGGACTCATGGGATCTTCTACAAAGCTAAATCTGATCTTGAATTGATTGGGTTTACTGACAGTGATTGGGCAGGTGACAACACAAATCAAAATTCAACATCAGGATATGTGTTCATGCTTGCTGAAGGACCAATCATCTGGTCAAGTAAGAAACAGAGTGACATTGCATTCTCATCTACAGAATTAGAGTACATAGGAGTTGTAAATGTAGCAACTCAATGTTTATCGTTGCAGGGGTTACTTGGTGAGTGTGGCTTAGAATCATAATACTCAACTACTATCTATTGTGATAATCAGAGTACCATTCAAATATGCAATGATCCAGTTCAGAGACAGAGAACCAAACACATTGAGATCCATATGCACTACATCAGACAGCTTGTGCATGATGGCACCATTCACCTACTCTTCTATTCATCTTCAGAAGAAGTAGCAGATATCTTCACCAAAGTTTTTTGTGAGAAGACATTCAGCAATCTCAAATCACTGCTAGGGATTTCTGATCATGCTGTGAAGCATGAGTGATGACAAGATTTCCAAATTTTGTTTTACTGTCCATGTTTAAAGGAGGATTTTTCCCACTGGGTTTTTGCCTCTTTCCTTGGTTAAATGGACATGCAGTATGTAAAGGGTGACTAAGCCTTGTTTCTAGGCCCTATAATTTTCTGATATTTTAATCATAATTCAGGCTTAAGGGGGAGTGTTAGAATAATCAACGCATAGTTAGCTACCTTAGACATTAATGAATCCAATTTTTGTCTTATTTTCCTAGTTTCCATATTCCACCTTATGCAAGTTGTCCTCCACACATCCAAAGTGGTCAAACTTGCTAAATTTGAGCCATGGAGCACTTGGGAAACCACTTGGAATCAAATCTACTTTATTCCTGGCCTTCCTAGTGCATGTTTGCTTTTTCTTCTTTATTGCCTGCTTTTTCTAAGTTTTAAGGCAATTGGGAAAGTTTGACTGGGTGAAGTTAACTTGTTTTTTGTCCTCATCATCCTCCACTCTTTTATCCTATGAAAATCATGTATGAGTTTTCCTTCCATCATCTATTATCTTTCCTAATTTATTTTACCAATTCGTGAGCTCATAGATAGATTTGGAAACTGCTTTATGCACCTATGGGGGATTTGCTTAGATTTAGTAAGCCTGCTTTTAACCAAATTCAAATGGCATCCTTATGCATTCAAATATCTCATGTAATTATTTATTGTGGCATCCTATGACTTCACAGGGTTTGCTATTGTACACTTATTCAATACAGATTAGTGTTCTGCTCCATATTCAGTCTCCTTTGTGTGTAATTTGCATGTGTAATTGGCAATTTTTGTGAGTGTAATTGTTCTAACACCTGGGTTCAATTTCTAGACACATGTAACTCTATGTGGTATTTGTAATAAAATATTTGGAAATGTGCACATGCTTCTTTGAAGGAAAACATGATTTCAAATTCGTCGACCAATTTGTCTACAATTACCTTGTCGGATAGTGGTTGATTCATATCTACAAAATTTGCATGCAGTTAGTTTTTCATAGTATTCATCCTTAGTCACCATAGCACCCTTTTATTTCCAGAATAAAGGGATCCATTTATTAAACAATGGGTCAAACATATCAATAAACAGTTTCACTTGGTAAGCAAAAATATCAACCTTTTCCTGGACTCTGTCTAAGTGGTGATATTTTTTTATAACCTTCCTAGCCCAAGTCATGATGGAGATCCTATATTTGACATTTTATTTCCTTATATCATCCTTTGACAAACTATTCATAAAATCAATAGCATTTTTGGCACAATCAAATGGCTTCTTATTCATATTTTCTCTTGCTACTGTGAGAGCCTGTCTAGATGAGTGTATCACCAATTCCTTATCTAAAATATAATCCAACTAGGGCATGAATTTGTTTGCTTTTTATATAATGGTCTCCCATATAATATTTTTTCTCCCTTGAAATTGCACTTGTCCTGGCACCTGTTTAGTCAATTTATCATTATTTGTGTATAAATCTTGATATTTGGCCTCCCAAGCATTAGAACCTACTTCCCAAGTTCTCCTTTCTTTCTCTCTTTTCAATGACATGTTGTCCAGGGTCTTGTTTTGGTTTTTCAGCCTATTCAATTCTAAATCCTTTATACTTACCCATGACATGGCTTGGACTATGTTATGTTCACCAGATTAAGATAGAAGAGAAATAATAATGTCTTCAAGCTCTTTCTCTTTATCCTGTAACTTCCTCTCTATTTCATCATATTTTCCTTTCAAATCCTTTTCACTTTCCACCACCAAAGTCATGTCTTTATGAAATTGCTTCTTCTTATCGGTAAACTTTAATAACTTTGCCTTACAGTCAGTAAACTCATTCTTTGGACCTTCTTTTTCTTTCTCTATCTCAACAAGCTCAAGTCCTTCTATCAATTGAGTAGCAGGTATTTTTAACTTCTTTTTTAGCAACTGGGTGGTATTCTCCTTTTCATCCAATATTTTTTTCATGCCTACTCCATTTTCATCCTGACCCCTGCAGATAGAAGAGTTGTTTGCAACTTTTTAATCTATTCTTGACATGCATTATTTTCCACTTTTTCGCGCCTCAGTTGATTCTCAATTTTTCTCTTAGTAATTTCCAGCTTAGAAAACTTTAATGTGGACTTTAAAAAATTTGAATACATGATATCTCTGGTCTATTTGTGAAAATGAATCATGTCTAGGATAGGAATTTCCTTGAGGTCCATATTTATTTCAGCAACCTTGTTATTTATTGCTAATGCCAAGTTTAAAGAGTTATGGGCCTAGTCTCTGACATCAATGAGTGACACATATTGATTTGAAATATTTCTTACTTCTTAGTATAGCTTCAATGCTTCTTCTAAAGTCACCTCCCTTGTTTCCTTATACATATCCAACAGCTCCATCTTGCTCCTGAATTGTGATGTAGAGTCTTCCCTTTGTCCTCTGATGTAGTTTGGACTAGTTTTCCCTTTGCTTCAACTTTATACCTCTTGGGAGTCTTGGAAGTGTCCTCTTACTTGGTGTCCATGGAATCTGAAAGATCACATTTACTTTTTTTCTATGAGTGACTCTCCAGGGGTGAAATGTTTATAGCTTCTACAACCAACTTAGAAATATCAAGAATCAAAGAAGTAATGTCCTTTACATAATAACTTGAGTCCTCTTGTACATAGGTATCTTTGGAATTCTCCTTTGGATAGTCATCCCAATTAGCAGCATATTCCAACCCAACAACCTCTACATGCTTGAAAGGTTTTTTTTTCATAGCTTTCCTCCTATTTGACATGACCTGATGAGGGTCATAATCCACTACATGCTCTATAGGAAATCCCATTTCCTTCAATAAGTTCTCAATCATTGGAAAAGCATTTTTATTCCTGATAATAAAAGGCCCTACTTCCCAGGAATACCTAATATCAGTAGACTTTTTGAATTCTAAGAAGTGCTATGTTTCTACTATTAGCTTCTTCTTAGTAAAATCCATGGATAATACTCTGGGGTTAATAAGGGTCGAAACATATATGGTGGATGAGTGAAGCCATATAGTCTAATCATAGTTCCATTCTCAAATGAGAACTAGTCACCTACCCTGCTATCTATAGAGAAATGCAGAATAGTTCTCATCTCTGGTAATACTCTGGGAAGCCTCTTCTAGAAAATGGCAATGTATATCTCATTCTTGAGGAAGTTCATGAATTTTGAGTAATCCTTACTCATTTCTTTGGTCAATACCATTTCTCGTAATTGCAAATTCTCTTCATTAAAAAAAGGAACATTTTTAACAAATAAGAATTAAAACTAAAGCTTTTGGTCTTGTCAAAGTCCATTAATTGAGAATGGATATTCTCAGCTACGAACTCTTTGAACTTAAGACATGAAACCTGCAATGCCTGACTTGGATCATTTGACTTGATTGAGAAAGTGCTTAAGACAAAAATAAAACTCATGAGAGGGTCAATGATGTATTTTTCGATGTCTATACCTAGGAACTAGACTAACAGAGTAACAGTGCATTGAGTCTCCTCATTGAATAGGCTAGAATCAATCGAGAATGGTTGGTCTAAAATATTTACATCGGGCTTGCATCATTTCTTGAAGAAATGTTGTTTCTTTTCCAACAAAGACTCTATGAAAAACTGAATTATAGAATTGTGCTTCTAATCTTGGGATTTTAGGGTAAAATCCTCCAGGACCGATATGGTTTTCTAATAGATGAAGGGTCGATAGGGAACAGGACTGGGGAGATGGTACTGTCCATAATCACTCTCTTAGAAATAGATTATTTATTGAAACACCAAGCCACAAATTCTGGGAAAATTGGGGTTTGGTTAGTTGTGAAACAATGGAAGTAAGACTGGTAAATGTTATGCACATTTATCCCTTGTTCCTTCAGCAATATTGGCTTCTCTTTAACCTCACCAATGGGTCCATTTAGCAGAATCATATCAAATATCTCAACATCCCTATATTCTAAAGATTCTTCTATTTTCTGATATCCAAGGTCCTGAACTTCCATACTGTAAACTTGAGCCATTTTATAGTTTAGGAGGGGACAAAAGGCCCACCTGATGATTTTGACAGGTGGTCGAACAACACTGTATGAGTTGGCTTATTTTGCACTGTTCTAGCTCTTGCTTTCTGATGTTGTAGAATAAAATAATGCCACAAATTCACATGCATGGTACTCTTTATACTTTTTTATACCCTTACCCATCTCGCACCTTCATCTTGCAAAAATATTTCTTACCATAGATCTAAATCCTCAGTAATATTTAATCTTCAAAGGATGTAGTATTTCCTGGGCATTTTATCTTTCCAAGACGACATCGACACCATCAATTTTATCCACCTTGATCTTAATTTCACAATCACATTCTCTTTATTTCCCCTCTCATCTTTAATATTTGAAACAAATCACAGCCGTAGATATTCTCTATGAGAGATATCAACCCTCCAAGGATTCGACCCTTTACCCTATTTCACAATCCATTAGATTGATAAATATTATGCACATTATCATCACGAAACAAGCTAGGACCATTGATCTAAAATCTGATGGATCTCTTCCATCCGAAGATGCAAGGTCTACCACATTTCACTATGCCTCACCTTGCTATACTTCATGCATATTCTCACTATGAAATCAATCAGGACCGTTGATTAACTGTGCCATATATCCACCATCCAAATTTTGGGGGTCTACAATATTTCACAATCCTGACATGTCCTATCCTTTGTGCACCTTGTAGCTGTGAAATAAATCTCCACCATAGATCTAGCCCATTCAAAATCATGTTCGTTGAAATAAGAAGACACTACAAGATTTCACAGCCTCACCACAAGTTATATTCCGTGCATGTGGGCTTCATGAAATATCCATTCTTCGTTGATCTCATACAACATTAAATATTGACCGTTAAAATATGGAATTATTAATAGATTTCACATACCTCCATAGTTCATTTTTTGGCACATCTCTCCCCAGCAAAATATTCCTTATCCGTCGATCTACATTGCTTACTCATACGACGGTTTATCCCGCTTAAAATTTAACCTCATTCCACCCATTCCAATATTTTGGTAAAATAGTGCATCTTCTCTCAGAAAAACCCTTATACCTCATTGATCTTCTTCGTCGTGGATCCACCCCATTCATTTTCACCACTAGATAACTGTGAGCAGGTTTTCAGATCTGAATGCCAATGCCAAGTTATAACTCGAGGGTTTTTTTTAGATGTTTGTTCATGCCACACCATGGGATAATCCATTTTTACTTTTAGGCTTAGGATAATCCTCCCAAACAACCTCTGAATCACCAGTCATGAAAGTTTATTCCTATACCTCTTCTGCAGGTGTTGACAAAGCCCACCAACAAAGCTTCATCGACAGGGTTTCCCACTCTGTCAATTCACTACAGCACAATCTCCCTAAGCACTGGCCCAGATAGGTTTTACCCTGCCCAGCAATGTCTGCGGAGCAAATGAGGTCTCACCTGAGGGGTTCAAGGGAGAGCTTCCAAAACCAAGTTTTCGACAATGGGAGAGGAGGATATGGGGATCTAACGTAGGGACACCATAACTTATGCAATCATTACATAGTATAACAATATCACATCATTATTCATGGAACATCATTACTTATAGCACATCAACTAGTTACAGAAACATAGATTGCATCAACATAAAAGCAACAGATTGCATCGATATAGAAAAAAGAGACTGAATCGCATCTATATTATGCCATTGTAAAAAAATAGAGTCACAGCATCATAAGAGATCTATAACTAACAGACAATATTTGAGCCATACTCATTCCATCATATTAACCTTGCACAAATATACCGCATTACATAATTCTTATCCAAAATCGGAGACTACATACATCACGAAGAAAACCAGATAAAATCACAGTGAATGCATAAAATTCTCCATGAAACAGATCGCACCAGATTTGTCCATACAATCGCACATAATCACATACAATCGCTCTCTACTACATCACACATGACTCCCTAAATTGCCCCAAAATAGATCTATAAATAGGGTTATTCCTTTACATCAAGGGTCCACTGCTAACTGAATTCTAACCGCTACTGACCTATTGCAAGAAAACTTGATCAAAATATACATAAAATATTCAAAAAGCGGTTATTTTTCTACTCATAGTGCCAATCTTCCCTTTCGCAGTAACGTGTGAGCTTGCGAATATTATGCAACACTGCACAACTCACTCACCCCAAACCCCTTGCCAATAGGCCCCCAACATAATTTTGTGGCTCACCCTTGAGCCACGTCAAGTTGACAGGGTGTGTGCCGACGTTTTGTTCTTCAAATTGCTATGCAATTTCACAAACCTGTAGCTGGACTTTACTGGCAATACTCTGACAATTAGGCAAAGTTTGCTGAATGGGGTGCTCCTCACTAGCCTTGCTATCGACTATTTTTCAATTCTCTTGAATAGCCTAAATTGTGGTGACAGCCTTAACAGCCAACTGGCTATCGATTTCTTGGAATTCGTTAAGCTGCTCGCGGCGCTTGTGTTGGAGTTCTTATGCCCGGGAAACTTGCTGCTGTAGATCCTTCAGTTTTGTGGCCCGGATGATTTGTACCATTAGTAGCATGGCCTTCAACGATATCTGCAAGGTCGTTAGTTGGCCCTCTACCTCATGCACCTGCACAGTTAGTTGATCAAGTTGCTCATCCTGAACAATACTTTTCCAAAATTGTATGGTCGCCTCCATAAGAGTTTTGGCCTCTTGCTCCATGGTGCCGAACTAAGTGGTAATTTCTTCAATGGAGGTCTTACACTCCACAACCTACTCCGGCGACGTTGTGGGTCGTACCTAGGCCTGGAGCAACAAGTTATTATCTTGAAGTTGAACCAGAGTTTTCCCCAAGCACTTGGCCTTTTCTACTGAGGTGAGCCCTCTAGTGTTGTAAAAAATGTTCTAGCAAGTGTCAGAAATAGACTGCTAAACTTCATTGCACCGGGCGCACAGCTATGCCTGTTCAACAATTAGGCGGTCTTGCGCCTTCTTAAGGCCGGTAATCTCTTCAGCATCCTTCCACTACAACTCAAACTGTGTCGCATTTAGATGGTTTATTTCTTGCAACTTTTCCTCTGTCAACTGCACGTGGACCTGGTGCAGCTACTCTGCTTCCTTCTGTAGCTTCCTAGCGGTGTTTTGAGACTCGACATAGCCCTCAGCCAAATATTTTTTCCATACCACCAACTCCAGTGCGGCGCCATGCTGCAACTCAGCCAATGCTATAGCTGATAGTTTTTTTAAATCCAAAGTCATGCTTTGGATTAGGTGCAGCTTCTAGTAAACTTCTTCATTGCCGCCATCGATCATAGTCGGGGGAACTTGCACGTTCCTGGCCTGGAGCACAGTGCTGATCGATGGGATATCCTACAATAGAGGTCTTGTCGATGGTTGTTTGGAAATAATATCAAAAATGGACTCTAGCCTATCTTTTACCATGCTAAATTCTTCATGGTTGGATTCACGGAATGTCGTAGTCGCAGCCGTAGAATAATTAGTGACGGCCTTGATAAGCCGCTACAGCTGGTCTTCCATTCCTGATTTGGTACCACTGCACGCCTCATACTCCTGACTCCATTTGGTGCAAGTCTCCTCTCGCATACGCTGTGCTACATCTTCAGGATCCAACGATGACTCATTGTTGGAGTCATGGGTGCTCAATTCCTATGGGGCCAGCTCTTCAGGGACCTTCAAGGGCAGCTCCTTATCTAGCTCCTCTTGACTCACCAGGACGCGCCAGTCCCCCAACCAGTATTGCACAACAGTATCCAAATATTTCATGGTGACTTTATAAGGAAATGGTATGCCCTACCGATCAGGGTCCCTCCTAGCCTGAATATGAATGGAGTGGGGTCCAATAGAAAAACGAAGCATCTGCCGATACTTGGCCACGGTGTATGGAGAAACTCTAGGAATGACAATAGTGACAGCCTGTAGCGCTTCCCAATAGATCCAGAAATGAATGGCACAGTCTGTTTGGTGACTGGGCTCTTCAACCCACCATAGGTTCTGATAGCGGGCACCATGGAAAACCTTGACTACCTCAACCGCCATTCATTGGTAGTCTTCCAGTTCCATCCAAGCAATGAGAGAAATAAGAATCAACAACCAACTATAAGAAAAGGGCCGCCCACTCTGAGCAACAAACGCATCTTCAAGCAACTAAGTTAACAAAAATAAATACCAATTCATTTGTACCCCGTCAACACATTTCTAGGCACATGCGACAACACCCGAATTGCATTGGAGTAATTGATTGCTGTAGACAACCTTGCTGGCCAGAATTCTTTCACCAATGCGCACCATCTATAAATTAATACTGTTAATGCGATAAGCGCGACCATCCCATTGTAAACCAAAGCGCTCCTTTAGCTGCTTCGCAAGTTTCTTGTTCATATCTCTTCCATTAATGTACTGCACCGGGTGCTCCCCAGCCTTCGGTGAACCAGTAATTCTTACAATCAAGTTGACTGTGATAGGGATCGGCGTATTCAACCAAAGCATCCCTCCATGGAAACATGCCAACATTTTCTTGACACATGCATTTGCTTCATTCAAGCGGCCAAAATGGGGCATATTGATGAGCCCCAATAACCCAAACTTGTCTAACCCACTGGCCCATGGTTTCAAAATTCCCTGGATGGGGCCACTAGGAACCATAGGGATGGATTCATATGGCTCATCCTGGACATATTTAAGCAAGATAATTTCATTATCATCAAACTTGAGCCTGATTAACGTAGGGATGATATCGGTTGAGCATGTCATCCCTTCCAGTAGCCCCGACAACTTGGGCAGGTACTTCTGATTCTTTGACGGCTACTATCGCTTGTCTCCTAGATGCGTAGGAGCAATGTATCCCAAAATATCATGCACTGATTCACCTTAGGTTCTGCGGACTCAACAGCTCCTGATCTCGACGGCCCAGTCTATGCAATGCCTTCTCCCCGCATCTTCACAGATGTGCGAGTTTTCCTCTTCTCTGGTGGTGTAGGACTAGGTCTCTGAGCCTACTACTTCTACTTAGGAATGGATGATAAACCCACTGGAATACTCATGATTTTTTCTTCCACAGCCATGGGTTGCATGGGGGACTCGTACTCACTCAAATTTTCAATAGCGTCAAGGCTGCTCAGCATCCCTTACCCCTCAAAGCCTGAAAATACACTCAACAACTCGAACTACACTTCACTCAACACTCTACTCAAAATTCACCTTTTACTTCTACTCTGGAAACTAAAGAATACCATCTGACGCATTCTGCATGGCGTTTTGTAGCCACTTCCAATCCAAATCCATCAGTACCAAATCTAACTTCACCATTATTGCCAAATTGGGTATTAATGACGCCAAATCCATTGACAATCTTATGCTTCTAATGGTTAGATCACCCATTAATGCGGGTCGCTTCAACAAGCGCCACTAACCAATTGGTTTAACTACATGTATTGATTACTTGATTTGACCACCCCACAGCCCTGCAACTATCACAAAGGGTCAACGGTTACTACTAACAATTTTAACCTTGTGCAACCTCTCCCTCGGGGCTCGTCTTGCACTGCTGAACTAAAATCTTCATTCTTTTATTTTCAACACTTCATGTGGTGCACATCATTGGCCCCATTCTATAGGGCTTCAAGCGACTCTCGTTAATGAGCTTTAGCAACATTGTGCCATCTAATTGTTGTAACTGAACTGCACCACCAGATGTAATGAACTAAATAAGATATGGACCTAACCAGTGTTTTTTTAACTTACCTGGATGCTTGATGAACTTACTGTCATATAACAACACCAAATATCCTATTGCAAACTGTTTATGCTTAATATGGCGATCGTGCCATGCCTTCTACTGATCCTTCACAACATGTTGCTGGAAGCCTATGATGAAATGATCTTCTTCAAGTTGAATCAATTGTGCGGCATGTTATTCTAATGCCGATGTATCATCCATGGCCGTCGTTGCAGCAATGCGAAAGCTGGGAACAATATACTTCATATGCATGACTTCCTCTTGCCCATAAACCAACTTAAATGGTGTCTGGCCTATTAGCCATTTGCATGTAGTGCAATAGGCCCATAGAAATGTAGGAATTTTTAAATCCCAGTCATCACGGTTATTGTTACATACCTTAGTTGGGGCTATCTCCAAAATTTTGTTGAAGGCCTCAACAGTACCATTTTCCTGCGGGTGGTATGGTGGATTCCTCTTATGTTGTATATGTAGCTCTTCATTTAGCACTTTTACCATCCAGTTGACAAAATGATTGCTATGGTCACTCATCAGGATTCTAGGACACCCAAATCACGTCACAATGTTCTTAAAAATAAAACATGTTGTTGTCATAGTAGTACAATCAACAAATGGTACAACTTTCACCCACCGAGTCAGGTAGTCAATTGCAGTAATAATATAGCAGGCACTAGTGCACTTACTTGGCGGATTGATAGGACCCACAAAGTCTACAACCCATTTATCAAATGGTTGCAGAGTCACCTGTGGCACCAGTGGAATCTCATCCCTCTATGATGGTTTACCAACCCGCTGGAAGACATCACAGCTCCTTGCATAGTCTACAGAATCATTATGCAACGTAGGCCACCATAGCCCAACGTGCAACAATTTTCATGCAGTAGCACGGCCTCCATAGTAACCTACCACAATCCTTGCATGTGCTTCTTCTAGAATGGTACCCTGCTCATGCGATAAGACACACCGTCGCAATATTTCATCATGTCCAAGTTTATATAATTGTCTAGCATTTAGTTGAAAATCATATGCTTTTACAACTAGCTGCTTCTTTTGGCTAGTCAACATGTCTGCTGGGGCCACACCAGTAGACAAAAACTAAATAATTGGTGCATAGCAATCATCTACGACATCGACTAGGAACAATTGCGCATCTGGAAAGGCATCATCAATATTGGTTGGTTCTTCACCATTCGCAACACACGATAGATGATCTGGGCCAGCATTCAATTGTCTTAACTTTACCACTATTTCAAAATCAAACTCTTGGAACAAAAGCAACCACGGGCAGATTCTCCCCCCCCAACACAAGGTTATTGACTAGGTATTGTAAAGAAGAATGATCAATGAACATCTTGAAATGTCCTCCCAGCAAATAGAGCCTAAACTTTTGCAGAGCATAAACCATCGCCAGGCCTTCCCTTTCAGTCGTGGTATAATTTCATTCAGCAAATAATATCTTTCTACTGGCATATGCTATTGGATGATCCAAGTCGCCTTCGCCTGGATGCACAAGAACAACCCCTAGCGCAATAGAAGAGGCATCAAAATGCACATGGAATTCTTTATTCCAATTAGGAAAAACCAATATTGGTGCAGAGGCCATCTTGGCCTTCAGGGTGTCGAAGCTTCCTTGAAATTCTGGAGTCCATTCAAACGCAGCATCTTTCTTTAACAGCTTTTCCATGGGAGTGGTAATCACAGTGTATCCTCTAATAAACTTGTGATAGTAGAACATATGTCCCAGTGTTTCCTGGAGCATCTTTAAATTCATCGATGGTGATAAACTGAGGATCGGCGCAATCTTCGCCGAATCTACCAACAAGCCCTCTTTGCATATGATGTGCCCAAGTAGCATGCCAAAGGGTGCATAGAAAATACATTTTTTTGAATTGAATGCAATATGATTCTACCTACACCTTTCTAGCATCAATCGTAGATTGTCCAGATGGTCTTTAAGCAGGCCATAGACGATCCAGTCATCCATATATACCTGTAGGATTTTTTGAATAAAATCTTTAAATACAGCGATGACTACGCGGTAGAATACAGCGGGTGCATTCTTCAACACAAACGGCATGACAGTATATTGGAAACAACCCCACTCGGTGACAAATGTATTCTTATGGTGAACCTCCTTCACAATCCGGATCTGGTGGTATCCCGAAAAGACATATGTGAAGGAATATACCTCCTAGATGCCTACACCTTCCAGGAATTCATCTGTAAAAGGGGTCAGGAACATATCATGTACACATGCATCATTCAAATTTTTCAGATCAACACAAATGCAGATTTAACCAGTCTTCTTGTCTTGGACCACCATCGGGCTTATCCACTCTGATTCTTCTATAGGTTCAATGATCCCAGCATCGAGCATCCTATTGATCTCAGCTTTCACGTGATCCTTGTACCATGGGTTCAGTCTATACAGCCTCTGGCATACTGGTTATGCATATGGCTTGAGTGGAATCTTCATTTCCCCTAATTCGTTGAGTATCCCCTTCATTTATGAAAATTGTGTTGGGAAAAGGCCATGGGATTCATGCAGTAGATTTGTGATTTTGGCCATCGTCTCTTAATCCCAATGGTCTCCGAAATTAGAAAATTTTGGATTTTCTACCGACCCAATGTTAACTTTCTAAATCCTAAGCAGCTGGTTCATTTATTCTGTCGGTACATCAGGATCTATGACACCACGGCTTCCTTTGTACTCTAGAATATTAACATTCTGTAGCTCATCATCATCTTCAGGTTCCCTGGACAATTTGTAGCACGTCATCATGGATTGGATGGAGCAATTTGCATGTGGATCAACGAGGTATACAATAGGGATGAATTTTAGTACTATGTCATGGATAATTTCTAAAGCATTACATACCTCGGGGTTGGCATCCTAGAAGCTAAACATTTGAACAAAGAAAACTAACAATTCCTTCCAAGTGGTAATGGTTCTGCGCAATTCTGCTACCACATACCATGATCTTGGCATCTCTTCTAGAGTATGAACAAAAGTGTGAACCCACTCATCTATGGGTTGCGATTTCCATAACGTCTGACACTTGATCAAATGACTGTTGGGGTCATTTCATCCATCATATCTCCCAGCATGATAGACCTCTACATTTCCAAATCGAACCATCATCAATCTGCGACACTACTCCTAGTCATGGATCGTCTGTTTATGTGTCGCCCACCATCGAGATGGAGTAGCCTTCAGTGCTACATCAAGAGCCAGTATCCTTTGTGGTTCAAACACCTTCTCTTCAAATTCCTGAAAGAATTTTGATAGCCTCGACAGTCCTTCATAAATAGGAAACTCGACTGTCTCAGTCGCAACATGTCAAAAAGATTGGGTAATCAACCCACATTTTCAGAATGACATTTGATGTAATCGATTCTGCCAATTTTCTAGAGCATCTTCAGAATCAGAGGACGTGGAACTTGCACTTCACCATCCAAGTTCACCATCAACTGCAGGATGGATATAGTCCTTGGAGATTTTATAAGCGTGATCCCAACTTCTCCTGACTTCATCCTTTACAAGTTCGATATATCGCCTCCCTTCTTGAGGGTCCATAGGATAAATGACCCTAACATCCTGGTTTTCAAACATCATAACATATTTTTTGAAGTTGATAATGGCCATGCTATCATTATCCCATCCAATTCCTAGCAGTGTGGGATAGGAACCACCATCTCCTACAACTTCTATCACATCAAAGTCAACACATGTTTTCATACCTTCAATGTCGACAACCAAGTTTAAAACACAACCAATGGGATGAACCTTTGCCTGGTTTTCTAAGCACAACTGTACTGGAGACCATCCCAATTTTGGATTTCCCATCACTTTCTAGTTTTTCTTCATCAGGATGTTTACATCCGATCCAAGTTCCAAAATGACCGAGTCAACCTCATAATCTCCAATCTGGATATTCATCCTCATATCCTGGCCGGTCTTCCTTTTTTGCAAGTAATTCATAGCAGAATCCATCACTGTCTTATCTGAGAAGTGGAATAATGTCTCAAGCTCAACAAGGGCATCTAAGTCCCTCACCAATAATAGGAAACTCTCAAAGAACTTGCACAGGATACCATACTACCACAATGGTCCTGCTTCTGTCGAGGGGTTGAAAGCAGAAGGCATATCAATAATTGGTAACTTACCCGGATTTCTCCCAATTACATCCTTTGCATCGAAGAAGGTATATTTCTCTATCATAATATCAAATGCAACCTTCTTCTTACCAGCGAGCAGAACTTGTAGCCATGGTCCATCATCTCCAATCGTCGCACCACCGCGAGTGACAATCCCAACGTCAACATCGTTCATCTATGGCTTGGCCTGAATAGTGGCAACTATTAATCCCTATTTTAAGTTCAAAGATAGGTTTTGATTCAATGGTTGATTCAGGTTCTATGTCTGTGGTGGGTTCTGATTCTGAGTCTACGGTGGGATTTGGTTCTACATTATCGATTGGTTATGTACTTGAAATGCAGGAGGATTCTGATTCTTTGTATTCTATAATGGAGGAAGTTGTTCTTCCTGCCATTTTGAAATCAACTGAGGGAAACTTTCAACATTATGATCGATGGATGCAAATTATTTGCACTATGCATAAGGGCACTCCCTCTGGTAATGCAAAAATACCCCATAGGTGTATCACTGGATTGATTCACGACCTTATCCTCCTTTGCGGCCAAATCCTCCTCCTCAAACTATGAACCCTCTACAAAATCCTCCTCGGACTCCTCCTTATTGAAACAGTGGTTGGGCCATTTGTTGATGTGGTGGGTTAAGTTGTTGTTGGACATAGTGCATGGCTTGAACATATTGGGGCTGATTATACTGTGGTCGTGGTGCCTGGTTATACTATGGTTGTACCCCCATCTGTAGCTGTGGTGTGAATTGTAGCTACACTATAAATTTTTGATGTGGTTGCGTAGGGACAAACTGCAACGGAGGCAGTGGTGCATATGGTACCTGTTATGCTAGTTGCACTACTTATGGTTGTCCTTGCGCTCTCCAGGGATCATCCCCTTTCACAAAGTATGAATCATACATCCTTTCTTGGAGCAAATTATAAGTGCAACAGTTTTTTTCATCATGTCCAACTGACTGACAAAATGTACAGTACAAACTTTCTACTTTGGTGACCATCTTCTACATGTAATCACAGTTCTCATGTCGATGCACATATACCTGACAGATGCAACACCATGGTGCACCAACACCACTCAATGGGTTAGGGGCTACTGATAGAAAATAGTTCCAAAACGTCAAGCAGGTATCCTTGGTATGTCCACTTGCATGGAAACAAGTGCACCAAAGATCATCGTGATCTTCCTTCGCCTTTTTTATGTCTTGCAATTGCAGTGTCAAATTGGCCAACTGCACCTGAATATGATTCATTCCAACAACTGTTTCCCCTACTGGAGATGCCTCCAATTTCATCGCGGTCTCCATATCTTTGCTCTACATCGAAATCTTTTGCTGCATTAATGGTTGTTGGATATATGGGAAAGGCGATGTGATAAACCATTCTTTATGTTGAACGTTGCTCATCTGAAAACTGACCTGAGCCATCAATGTATTAAATAGCTGATCAAAATCCCAAATCGTTTCATTGGGGAATTGTTTAATCTCTTTTAATTCAATAATGTACTGAGCTTCAGAATTCGGCTTCTTAAATTCCTCAAATAGCCCTATTATGATCTCATCCAATGTTTTTGCAGTACCTCCCTAAGCCACCTGTGTGAATATCATAAACCATTCCAACGTGCGGCCCCTCAAAGTAGTGGCTAGCTGACTTTTCTTGACATCATCATCGATAGTTTGTCGAGCAGTCCAGATCGCTTCGCATAAGAACCAGTACTTCTCTGGATCATCGTTGCCATTTCCATTGAATATCAGTAACTTCATTTAATCTACTGTCATTCTAGACCTTCTTCCTTCTGCTGGTGCTCTATTACTAGACTGTTGCTAACACATCGGGTAAGTCAACGTAGCCTTGTGCATTCCTTCCTTGTGATGGAGTAGTGCGCGGAGGAGTAGACACGTTACTATTGGGGTTCGATCTTGTTGTTTTTCCGGGTGTATCCTGGGCCTGTATGTCCTCGTCGTCACAAAAAGGTTGCTTCATCCTGTGTGGTTTTTCTTCATGGTATCGCACTTTGACTTTAGTAGGACCTTCTCCCATCCTTTGCCTCTTTTCTCGAAGCCTTGCTCCTCCCCTTGTACAACCACTTGTTTCTTTGGTGACCTTTACATTCACACCAGAACTCATGCCCATCTACCCCTTACTTCCTTATGCATTTCCCCCCATTTTTCTTGCAGTTCCTACATCCCCCGCACACTAGAGTCCACTACTCTTGGTCCAGCTTTAAGATACCCTTTTCACATACTAGTTGCTTAATCGATAGTTGTAGTGACAATAAAAATCTTCGACGTGGTCCACTGAAAAAATACCTTTCTACTTCGCTAAAAGATTTATTAGTATCAACAGCAAACTCAGTGATGTATCCTTCTAACATACTATCCAACCATACCTCAACTGCTCGCAATGCCTTGTTTTTGGTTCCTTGTAGCTCCTAGATCAATTCTAGGGTCCAAGATGTTACCTCTCCTCCTTGAAAGTTTGTCTTCCACTTAGCAAACTTTTTCAACCATTCATGCAAGAGCACAGGGAATTCACAAAAGAACCATTCATGAGAACCATCATGGATATATATATCCAACAAGTGGCCCGTCGATAGCTTAGGATTTCAGTTTTCGGCTTTAGCAAAATCCTGCAACTTCATATCAAACCATCCCTCGATCTATGATCAAGTCGGATGCCAGAACATATCCCCCTCTTACTTGCAACTCGATCTCGACAACGCAACCATTTGTTGGTGAAGGCCCCCAACAAAGCTTCATCGACAGGCGTTCCCATTCTTTCAAATCCCTACAGCACAATCTCCCTGAGCATTGGCCCAGACAAGTTTTACCCTACCCAGCAACGTCTGCGGAGCGGACGAGGTCTCACCTGAGGCGTTCAAGGGAGAGTTGTCAGAATTGAGTTTCCATCAATGAGAGAGGAGGATATGGGGATCTGACGGAGGGACACCATAAATTATGCAATCATTACACATTATCACAATATCACATAATTATTCATGGAACATCATTACTCATAGCGCATGAAACAGTTACAGAAACATAGATTGCATCAACATAAAAGCAACAAATCGCATCAATATAGTAGAAAGAGACTGAATCGCATCTATATTATGCCATTGTAACAAAACAGAGTCACAGCATCATAATAGATCTATAACAATAGACAAGAATTGAGCCATACCCATTGCATCATATTAACCTTGGGCAAATATACCGCATTACACAATTCTTCTCCAAAACTAGAGATTGCATACATTAGTAAGAAACCCGGATAAAATCACAGTGAAGACAGAAAATTCTCCATGAAATAGACCGCACGAGAATTTTCCATACAATTGCACATAATCACATACAATTGCTCTCTACTACATCGCACATGACTCCCTCAATTGCCCCATAATAGATCTATAAATAGGATTATGCCTTTACATCAAGGGTCCACTACTAACTGATTTTTAACCGCTACTGACCTATTGCAACAAAAATTTATCAAAATATACATAAAATATTCAAAAAGTGGTTATTTGTTTGCTTATCACATCAATATGCCCTTGTATGGTACCGCGTGAGCTTGTGCAGTTATCGTGATGCTACGCAACTCACTCGCCCCAAACCCCTTTCCAACAGCAGGGGAATTAGTGTAGATTCCTATGTAGAAGTCTCCAAAATTTAGCACAAGTAAAAACAATGGCTCCAAATTGGGGATGCTATCCTCCCTGTGAGGTAGCAATAACGATGTAGACCAAGTTCTTGATCCATCAGGATGATCCCAATCATCTTCTAAAACCCTCTGTCGTTCTCTGAAAAACAAAAAGTCAACTGATGCTAAAAACAAGCTTAAATAATTACTTAAAAGAAATGCTTGCCATGTCGAGCTTATTCATCTCTACTTACCTAGTTATTGAGCATCAATGGCTAGTCAACTCACTTCTGACTTCCAGTGAATCCAATCAATCAAGTGATTCCATATGCGAATTTTCTCCTCATGCTTGATCAAAAACAGAAATGAAGATTTAATTGGTAGTAGGTTATTATTGAAAATATGATCTTTACTGCCCATAGCTAACCCACCATTCTCACTGCACAACTTATCCACATATCTAGCCATTGGGTCATGACAACCTTTAGAAAATTCTGTTTATGCACCTGCAATGACAAGGATTCTCCATATATTTAGCCACTGGATCATAAAACCCAGGGCAGTATTCAAATATCCCTATCATCTACTTGCACCAATAATTCTTCCCAAAATGCTCCTTCACCGGAACCTTGCTAAGTTGTTCTTCAAAATAATCATGCAAGGAATTCTCATGACAACTTGTAAATGAGACATCAGCGACTTCATTCAAAATTCTAGAACCTAAAACTTGATTGCTTTCATGCATTTTGTTACAGCTGATTTTACCACACATGGTTGATCACATATTTATGGCCTTCCTTGTCCCTATGCAGACTCTTTGGACCCCATGGAATGATATTGTACCTTTGATGTTTCCAAGTTCATCCCTAAAAACACCTGTTTATTGTTGTATGCGACTTTTAATCCCATACTCATGTGTATATGCTAATATTGACCTCAAACTCGCATACATCGAGATGTGTGCATAAATCCAAATATTTTTGGAGTTTTCATTGATGTGTGTCTGAACCACTTGACTCTTGGCCTTCCATATGCCTTGAGATCGCTCGTACTTGACCCTCCATTACCCCTTTGGAGTGTTATATAAGGAACCCCTTGGATATTGTTAACCCAAAGGACACCATCTCACAACCCTCATATCACTCCATTAAACCCCCACACCCTCAAAATAGCCTAAGGATGAAGAAAAGGGCTTAAAAACCCCAAAAAGGAGCCCAAAATATTCTCCTAGGAGCTAAAGCCCACAAAAAGGGGCTAAAACCCTAAAAGGAGCTAAAGTTAGGGCAGAAGGGGATAAAAGTCCAAAAAAGGGGCTAAAGCCCTGACCAAGTGCTTAAAACCCTAAAACCCCTTGGTAAAGCTATAAAAGGAGGCTGGGGGGTCACTCTCAAAGAAATTCTCCGTTGCATATTGGTATGCTATCCATGGATGCCTTGAGACACTTTTGCCTCTCAATCCAACCACACTCCCTCTCCTCCATTTCGATTGAGTTAAAGCTCCCCATCCAAGAGAGGTGCTTCCACAACCTAGGGTATGGTGGCCCATTTCCACCAGAGAAGGTATAGCTTGTCTTTCAGGTCTTGTTTATTTGTTTTCTTTGCTTTCTAACCCCTGTTTCCATTTGCAGGTTTTATGTTTAACATTTTTTTTCAGGTTTTACTATAGCTTAGGATTTGTTTCCAGGTATTTGGAGGTGAAACCCTAACTTGTGTTTGTAGAGGGGTTCACCATTGCTTCTCTCTTCTTTCTGTTCGTAGCTTAGTTTACTGTTCTGTCCATTTCCATTTCCATTTTTATTTTCTGCATTTACCCACTAGCAGGAACCTACCCTTCTATCCTATAGACAGAAGGGAGCCATTCCTACCCCTGTAGTAAGGAGAAATCCCTGCTACAGAATTGGCGACCATACCAGGTCGATCGCACAGGATCCCTGGTCCAAATTTTTAATTTTCAAGTTCTTTAATTTTTTTCCCTAGTTTTCAAAAATTTCCTGTTAAATTCGCTTTAAATCCAGTTTATTTTCAATTATCATTACTGCCAAAGCCTCTGCTAGGAAAAACCAAGTCAATTTGGCCACAGTACAAGTTACTGTCGACCAGATCAGACTCTGCCTCACAAAAAATCCCAAATCCAGGGTAGGGCGCTCTTATCGGCCCCAAAAGTGAGATGAGGGTGCACTTAATGTCCAAACAGGTGCGCCCAGGGTGCACTCAATCCCCTGATAAGTGCAACTTCAGCCCATAAACACAGACCGTGACTATTTCTGCATTTTGTGTGACCCCCTCACTTGTTTCTGAAAAACATCTTGCGGCCCCCTCACCAGATTTGATCAAAAATGTGTGGCCTGTCAAACAGAAATTCAATTCCAGTTTAATAGAGGTTAAATTTCAGTTTTATAGGACTGTCAGTGCGGCTCATCCGCCTCTGTCTAGCACACCAGTTCATCTTCAAGTTTCTATTTTTGTTTTCTACAATTTATTTCACAAACAATGTGTAAATTCCAAGCAAATATTAATGACTTAATCAAATGAATGTAGCCTAATTAAAATCAACCTAAAAAAAACTGTCTTACTTACCCTTCCTCCTCTACCCAGTCATCACCCTCCGGGGTATTCTAGTATACGACAAAGGGAAAGCTCGTATAGATCTAGGCACTCCACTAATATTGTTCTAAACCACTAAAACCGGATGACCTGGAAGGTAGAGGGGGTAGAGGAGGGATTCTCATAGCGCTAAGCATCCTCCTTGTTTACCAACCTTGCATCCGAGAGGTGACCTAAATAGCTATCGATGGGCTTAGTCCCATTGTGTTGAGAGCCCAACACCTTCTCTTGGTTGAAGAGGAATATCAGTGTGAGGTAGACATCTAGTTAGGCCATACACATTCAGGGTTAAAAATTGTATTTGTTCACAATTTCTGATTATTCAAATGCATGCATACACAATGACATGAACTCTACCATGATGAATTCATAAACCATTTTCAGCTACCAAATACAAGAAAAACAAACAAACCAATACACCATACCAACTAATTAACCCAACTCAGTTCATGACGCTAAGTGAGCCTTAAAATTTACCAATTTACACTAAGTACAACCAATCTGCGGTCTTTGAGGACATAAGTCCCTCACTGCTTTAACTATGGGAAGTACTTGGGCTCTGCCAAGAAACTCATTCTGAGGAGTACCACAGGAACACCAAAGTAGCTGGCTGTTGAGAGGAATTTCCAAGCGAAACGGGCAATGACCCCTTCCGATTGAGTAGAAACACCTATGAGGAAAAATCCAAGCACTGTCTTATGGCAGTTTTGGTGGTTGAGTGACCACCTGTAGCCAATAGGAATCCACTGAAAGCGGGGTCCAAACATCATTCCCACCAGTTTCAGACATAAAATCTAACACAATTGATCCTCCACGCTCTTCCTCATGCCTAAGAGGTGAACCACCACCATTTGGAACACTCAATCGACACCGTTGAAGCCGCTCTCAGCGATCTCCCACACCATCAGAAGGCCACATAGTCTCTGATTCTAATTCAGAACCATACTAGTCTGAACCAGACCTCCATACTGCACCATCAAGCCCTATGGCTAGTGCAAATCCAAATCCATTTTCAAGCATAATCATAGCAATTGGACCCATGTCCACATCAAAACCTGTCACCCACAACCTAGCAAGTGGCCCAAGCACAATCATGCAAACTATCACCAGTCAGCTGCCACCACCTATAGTGACCAACCAAGCTGTCCCACTGACAGCACACGGGGGTAGTGGCCCTTCCACACATAGTGCCCCTCCTGCCACATAGGGGGGCAGTGGACCGGCCACTTACATTTCCCCTACTATCATACATGGGGGAAATATCCCTGCCACTCATACCATCCCACCCACAACACTTGGGGGCATTGTCACATCTGCAATGGTGCCACCACAAGCACCCCCAGCTGTGCAAATGCATTATGCACCTGCAAACCCGACCACCATCGTAGCCCCATCCCACATCAACCTGGGGTCAAATATTCCATTCATGGCTCGTCTTAACTTTCCTGACTTGGCCAGATTAACAAATGATGCCATTCACCATCAAGCCTTTTGGCCTCCAATGCCAGCTAAGCTACCATCATACATCCCCAAGTTTGAAGGCAAAGCAGGGGAATGTCCCCAAAACCACATAATGGAATTCCATCTATGGTGCTCATCCAATAGAATCGTAGATGATTCCATCAGGCTGAGGCTATTCCAATGCATCCTTACAGGTGTTGCAGCCAAATGGTACATTGAGCTACCGTAGGCCAAATACCCAAACTTCAACTCCCTACTCCCTACACCTGTCCCATATCTGTGATCTAATTACTACGAAAATTGTTAATTCCAGCTCATGAAACCACATTCCTTGCACGTTCCATTTATGGGTCTCATCAGCTAAACCATTACCCTTTTCTCAAATCTTAGCTACTAACTATATCCCTCAAAATCAGGGCATCCCCTTAATTCATTCCTCTTTCCTAGTGTTTGTTCTCGCTGAGCCAATTTGCCCTAATCTCGTGCTATGTTACCTTCCCCAAAGTTTGAATTTTCAAATAGCTGATGCAGAGAAGCAGTTTAGAAAATGAAGAGAAGACGACTTCCCCTAAGGAAAGAGCTTGGTGATATCGGTTACCTGGAATCACAACCAGAGGTATGTCAGTTTTTCAAAGACACATGCTGTTACAGGTTTTGTGAAAAAATCCAAGGATTTTATCAACAAGTAGCAGAAGCCTTTTCTCTCACATTTGATGGCACAAAAGCAGTAATCGACAGGGAAGAATTCCAAGTAGATGAATCTCTTATAGCTGAAGTGACAGAGCTTCCAAGGACTAGAGAAAGTTGGTTTAAGACCACTATTACAAATAATGTTGAATTCAAATCCTACCTGAAACCTAAGCACAAAGGAATTGTATGGAAAAAGAGCATCCCTATGTCCTATCTTGAGGACAAATTGTAGCACCTGTTGAAGTCAATTCTGGTCTACATAACCTGTGAGGGAAGATACAATAGGGTAATGATCTATCATATCAAATTGATGAATCACTTCACTAAGGAGATCCCCTTGAATCTGCGTTTTTACCTCTACAAAATCTTGACTAAGATGTGTTGCCGCCTTTCACACACCTGATCACGTGGCAAAAATATTCAAGCCACTCGGTGTGTCCTTGGGGGCAAGTCTCGAGTCAAGGCTATCACCTTGTTCTTGACTCCTCTGTTTAGGCTCAACTCCTAACAGAGCCAATGGGGGTAGACCCTATTATGTTACTAAGGACAATTTACTTAGTGAGGTGATGTTAAACTGAATGAGTTACTTAGGAGTTTGAATATTTTAACTATAGACAATTAAAGATGACGAGATACGAAAATAAACACACGAAAGCACAAAGCTGATACACAATGTATATATGAAGCAAAAAATAACCAGTGCCTTAAAATGGAGTCAAATCAATAAGATTGATGTGCTTGCATGTGCTTGGAGTGAATTTTTTGCGATTGCATATTGGTATGTTTTAAGTTAAATGTGAAGTATGAGTTGATTAAATTAGGCAAAGGGGGGACTCCAGATATACCCGAGAGTACTTGGAGTATGTCCAAAACTAAACCTTCACAGCTACCCACAAGGAATATGTGGGCTGAAATGGAGTCTCTGGGGATATTGTTCATAATGCACCAGTTAGGGTGTGACATAGATCGGTGCCCCGAGGTCACTTTTCAGTAAGTTCTCACTTCCTTTGGGTATTTTGCCACCGTAAAGGTTTGATCTAGGTGTTGGATTTTCACCTGATAGTTTTTCAGTTGGGGAGAGTGATTCCTAATTATACTAGTCACCCAAGTGCTTTTGATACAGCTTGACTAATCGGACGAACCGCAGCCAAGTGCAGAGCATACACACTGGAGTCTTGTCAATTTTAGTAAGTTTTAAACTAGATGTTCTTGTTTAAAAGAAAACCCTCCAAGAACCTCTTTCAATCCAAGTGGATCTCAATCGGGGAATCGAGGAGGGGTAAATTTTATAGTTGCTTATAAACAAATGATAGAAAAAAGCAAACAGATACACAGTTCTAGTTTCTTAATTAATCCTACCACGAATCTCTTTCCCCTTTCGGGTCAATCGGGAAATCATGGGGTAAGTATTACGATTACTTTGAAATGTAATATATGAAGTATGGAATTAATAACAAAATCAAGTATACTACCCTACAAATTAGATCAATGCTAGTAAAAAATAAATGAACAAAAATCGACGAAAAAGGCACCGACACAAATCCCCCAAGGGGGCTGATGGGGAATGGGCTCGAAAGAGCCTATTCCAAAGATAATTTTATTTATTATTGGTTACAGAATCAGTGAACTGAAATTATCAGAAACTTCTTGGTCCTTATATAGGCTGAAACCAATATTTTATAACTTTGGAAAAGTCTTGAGTTTTTAGTGAAAAAGGAGACCCCTGGGGGGATTTGAGCGCTCCTGAGGCCACTTCGGACAGCAGATTCCTTTCCCTTCTGTCACACATGATAAAATATAGTGAGCATATTAGAATAACAAATGCTCAAAAGCACTTCAAGAATACCTTTGGATCAGCCTACCTTATCTCACAAAAAATGAAGTTAAAACTAGCTAAACAGGCAGAAAAGGAACCAAGGAAAGCAAGCTTTCCTTGGGATATTGGATTTCTATTTGTGCAACCAAAAAAATGCACTAATATTTCAAAATATTGAATTTTATAACAGCGAAAGGAAATCTAATGCATGCGATCTACAAGTTTCCTTTAAATTTTCATGCAAAAAAGACGATTTCCCTACAGCTAGATCTAGAATGCTTATGAAATCTTTTTAAGTGCAATATCTAGGTTATGAGCTATGAAATATCATATCTATGTATATTTTTCTTTGATGAAACAGATCCAAATGAAATCACATCTATGAACTAAACCAAGTAACCGGGTAAAGTGTTGATTTTGAGGGAGGAAGAAGAGGAGAAAAGTGTTGGTTTCCTTGAAGATCCACAGTAGAGCTTTCAGGTGGAATGTCGAGGGACCATTCCTTTGAAATGTTTTGAGGATACTGAAGAAGAAAACTAGATCAGCATCCTCTCCAAATTATGAACCCGCAACTCAGCTGAAATCAAAGAACTTGCCAAGAAACTTGTGAGATCTGATTAGTACATACAAAGAGATTCAAGATAACATGCATATAAGCTTATAGGACATGCTAAATCTAGATATCTAAACATGCATCCAAGGAGAGTGACAGTCAATAAACTTATTGAACAACACCTTTCCTATCAATATTGTAATAAGCTAATTACCAATCTTAACCACAGATCTACAAGAAATTAGCAAAAAATGACCACAGATACAGGTTACCTCAGTAAAACAATGGCAATAATAATCCACACATGCAATGGCACCACACCGTATTGCCTCCAAATATTTTATTTATCTCAAATGAAGAATTACAGAGTTACAATAGCAGCAGCACCTCAATCCCAGTTCTCACTAGCTTGGAAGAGGGAGCCTCAAGCAGGATATATACAAAAAACAGCCCATCCAACCCAGGGGGCACGCAAATCCCAAGGAGATAGACCAAATATGCTGATGGAGAGTCCATCAATGCCTGATCTGTGTCTAACTGAGCCAGATCTGAGTCTCACTGAGTGCAATTGTCAATTGGAGAGCTGATCTAACTGACACCTCAACTTGTTGACTGAAGCATCCACCAAAACTCATCCAGATGAGCCAAAACGTGTTGAGG
>LPNX010297283.1:289575-360227 GCA_001517045.1 Pseudotsuga menziesii | reverse complement strand
TATGGAGTGAAAAACTCAGAAATTATCAGTCGTTTGTTCAACAACCAATAATAACCAAGGGAAAAAACACCCTGGGCTGATCGGATTGACAAATGAAGTATAAGAGGCCGAATCTTTTACAGACACTATCATGCTAGAACATTTATTACAATTCCCCCTTGGGGTATGAACATGTGATATGATACAACAAGCACTTCCCCGAAGTACTTCCAAAGGTCTTTTTGAAGTCCAAACAAGTTAACCCTGTCCGGTTCACCGGGCTCACTTGATAAAAACCACTAAGTACAACTTAGGTGGTAACATTTTGGCTCCAACTATGGGACGTCTGCTCGATCTGGTATTTAAGGCAAGGAGAGGATACGAGATCACCAGAATCTCGGGTTTATATAGCCTGCAAAAACATCTCAACTTGACAAGAAAAACCTCAGCAGCACAAGTTTTATGAAAAAACAAATGAACCATTAAGCTGATTTATTTAAACAAAATAGATGTAACTAACTACAAAATGCAAAGTTTTATTATAGCTAAGTATAAAATAGAAATGCAGAAAGTAAATGCTCTCTTTCAAAGAGCTTATTTTCCTACTCTAAGCATGATATAAAAAGGGTTAAGTGTAATCAGAAATCCATGTAACCACCTAAGCATTTTATTAACATAAAAAAAATTTCCTTGTCTTTGGTTACCAGCCAAAGTAAGGATACCTTATTCAGAAGATGCAAACCTGCGTGATGATTCAAAATGGGCAGGATGGATGGGAGATCATAAGTATGAACAATGTCGTAAAAACTCTTCCCAAACTTGTATGTACTCATGCAGGCTGCTTCTATCCATGACTGGATAGGACTGATATACCAATCAAAACGACGAGGTAGGATGACTACATCATCATACTGATCATCGGGACTTATCAAATGATAACTCGTTGCACAAACCCCAAGTAGCTCCAAATCATAAGGAACCTCTATATGTGAAAAAGATGGTTGATACTGACATTCCACTAACTGCATCACATCTGACTTTCCACAATACTGTTTCTCATTGTCCTCATTACTGATACCCATGTGCGGCTCTACATGGTATGACTTTGAATGATCACATGAAAATTCTGAATGCTTCTCTTCCATACTAAGGTTTTCCCAGGCATCCATATCCATGCTCCCCTCTATGGATGTATCGTAGATTGGACTTCCACACATTTTTGAATAGACACTCCCATTGTTGGACATATCATGGATGGGATTCTCCATAAGATTTTCACAAGTTGGTTTATCTATGAAATTCCAATAATCATCACTCCCATCCATGACGTATGTGGGGGACTCTTCATCAATGGCATCATGCTCCTGCCTATCCATGTCCTCCTTGTATTCATAACAATCTTCTTTAGATAAAATGTTACAAGGCAATAAACTTTCCAAACCTTCATCACTATGTGGAGAACAAGGTCTACTGTCACCACACACCATATTGATCTTATCATAAGTTTCTTTACAGGCTTATGTTATGATATCATGAAGAGGATCTTCAATATTATCTTTAATCAAGGAAACCTTTTGGACATACTCAATGGGATCACTTGGTATGTGTTGCTCAGTGGATTTCTCTAGAGGGATTTCTGGAAAAGTATCAGCATTGCAACACACTTGAGAATACACCAAATCTTCATTGTCTTTAGCTATGGTGACATGAGGAGAGTCTTCACCACTGTGTTCCATTATGGGCTCCTCCTGAAGCTCTTCAATATGATCATTTTGGATTTTCCCTTCCTCAGAATCTTGTTGTGCATTGGTAGATACCTCATTTTCTTTAAGAAGACGCTTAATTTCTTCATTTCTTAAATAACCTCTAGGATGCTTTTTTATGGGAGTATCATGGACTTCCTCTTTACTTAAATGTTCAAGAAGTGATTCCAAGTCTTCAATACTTTGTATCACAGAAAAAGGTCCATCATATGCTTCCGTGTGACACTCTGTCTCAGATAGGTAGAAGGTATAGATCTTTTCAAGGAATTTTTTTAAGCCATTCATACTACCCCTACCATCATGCCACTGCTCTAAAAACATCCAAAGGAAGCTTGGAAAAGAAGTTATACATTTATCAGGAAGGCCTTGATAGAACCAATAACCAGCCTCACCCCGAAAAGTACTAGCAAACATTTCCATGATATGGTCTTCATAAAGAATATTGAAGTTAGCAATCAACTGAAGGAAAGATTTGACATGCCAAATGGCCGAGTCACCATAATCTCCATGAAATGAAGGAATCCAGTTATATGCATCCCCAAAACCATCACAATAGTTAGGAAAACCAGGGTTGTTTGAGAAATCGATAGGTTGAAACGTTAAGGTTAACTGGGAACCATATTTCTACCTTAATTTATCCAAAATAGTATCCATTTGAAAACCTTGTACTGACAAGGTGGAGCTGTCAAGTGATGAGCTTTAAAGGTTTTAACATGTTGCATGGGCTCATCTACACACAACAAAACTTCACAAGTTTATGAGAAAACAGGGTTTTATCCCTTCAATGGAGTCGCCATGTGAAACAGAAAAATAAGCATTTATAAATCGTTTCACAAAAATTATTTCTTTGCTTTTCTTTGTAAAAATAAAACTGGAAAAAAGGTTAGTGGAGGCACGAGATGAAAATTAAAGATATACTATAAGCATTCATCAAACAAAGAAAAAACAAAAAGGAAGAAAACAAAATTCGTACTCAGGAATAAAAATATTTATACCCGGCAACGGCGCCAAAAAGTGTTGCCGCCTTTCACACATCTGGATCATATGGCAGAAATCTTCAAGCCACTTAGTGTGTCCTTGGGGGAAAGTCTCGAGTCAAGGCTGTCACCTTGTTCTTGACTCCTTCGTTTAGGCTCAACTCCTAACGGAGCCAAGGGGGGTAGACCCTATTATGTTACTAAGGACAATTTACTTAGTGAGGTGATGTTAAACTGAATGAGTTACTTAGGAGTTTGAATATTTTAACTATAGACAATTAAAGATGACAAGATACGAAAATAAACACACGAAAGCACAAAGCTGATACACAATGTATATATGAAGCAAAAAATGACCAGTGCTTAAAATGGAGTCAAATCAATAAGATCGATGTGCTCGCACGTGCTTGCATGTGCTTGGAGTGAATGTTTTGCGATCGCATCTTGGTATGTTTTAAGTTAAATGTGAAGTATGAGTTGATTAAATTAGGCAAAGGGGGGACTCCAGATATACCCGAGAGTACTTGGAGTCTGTCCAAAACTAAACCTTCACGGCTACCCGCAAGGAATATGTGGGCTGAAATGGAGTCTCTGGGGCTATTGTTCGTAATGCACCTGTTAGGGTGTGACAGAGATCGGCGCCCTGCGGTCACTTCTCAGTAAGTTCCTGCTTCCTTTGGGTATTTTTCCACCATAAAGGTTTGATCTAGGTGTTCGATTTTCACCTGATGGTTTGTCAGTTGGGGAGAGTGAGTCCTAATTATACTAGTCACCCAAGTACTTTTGATACAACTTGACTGATCGGATGAACCGCATCCAAGTGCAAAGCATACACACTAGAGTCTTGTCAATTTTAGTAAGTTTTAAACTGGATGTTCTTGTTTAAAAGAAAACCCTCCAAGAACCTCTTTCGATCCAAGTGGATCTCAATCAGGGAATCAAGGAGGGGTAAATTTTATAGTTGCTTATAAACAAATGATAGAAAAAAGCAAATAGATACACAGTTATAGTTTCTTAATTAATCCTACCACAAATCTCTTTCCCCTTTCGGGTCAATCGAGAAATCATGGGGTAAGTATTACGATTACTTTGAAATGTAAGATATGGAGTATGGAATTAATAAAAAAATCAATTATACTACCCTGCAAATTAGATCAATGCTAGTAAAAAAGAAATGAACAAAAATCGACGAAAAAGGCACCGACACAAATCCCCCCAGGGGGGATGGGGAATGGGCTCGAAAGAGCCTATTCCAAAGATAATTTTATTTATTATTGGTTACAGAATCAATGAACTGAAATTATCATAAACTTCTTGGTCCTTATACAGGCTGAAACCAATATTTTACAACTTTGGAAAAGTCTTGAGTTTTTAGTGAAAAAGGAGACCCCTGGGGGGATTTGAACGCTCCTGAGGCCAATTCGGACAGAAGCTTCCTTTCCCTTCTGTCATAACTACCAAAATACAGCGAGCATATTAGAATAACAAATTCCCAAAATAACTTTAAGAGTACCTTTGGATCAGCCTACCTTATCTCACAAAAAATGAAGTTAAAACTAGCTAAACATGCAGAAAATGAACCAAGGAAAGCAAGATTTCCTTGGGATCTTGTCTTGCTGTTTGTGCAGCCAACAAAAATGCACTGATATTGCAAAATATTGAATTTTATAACAGCGAAAGGAAATCTAATGCATGCGATCTACAAGTTTCCTTTAAATTTTCATGCAAAAAAGACGATTTTCCTACAGCTAGATCTAGAATGCTTATGAAACCTTTTTAAGTGCAAGATCTAGGTTATGAGCTATGAAATATCAGATCTATGTATATTTTTCTTTGATGAAATAGATCCAAATGAAATCATAGCTATGAACTGAACCAAGTAACCGGATAAAGTGTTGATTTTGAGGGAGGAAGAAGAGGAGAAAAGTGTTGGTTTCCTTGAAGATCCACAGTAGAGCTTTCAGGTGGAATGTCGAGGGACTATGCCTTTGAAATGTTTTGAGGATAATGAAGAAGCAAACTAGATCAGCATCCTCTCCAAAGTATGAACCTGCAAATCAGCCGAAATCAAAGAACTTGCCAAGAAACTTGTGAGATCCGATTAGTACATACAAAGAGATTCAAGATAACATACATATAAGCTTATAGGACATGCTAAATCTAGATCTCTAAACATGCATCCAAGGAGAGTGACAGTCAATAAATTTATTGAACAACACCTTTCCTATCAAGATTGTAATAAGCTAATTACCAATCTTAACTACAGATCTACAAGAAATTAGCAAAAAATGACCATAGATATAGGTTACCTCAGTAAAACAATGGCAATAATCATCCACACATGCAATGGCACCACACCGTATTGCCTCCAAAGCTTTTCTTTATTTCAAATGAATAATTATAGAGTTACAATAGGAGCAGCACCTCAATCCCAGTTCTCACTAGCTTGGAAGAGGGAGCCTCAAGCAGGATATATACAAAAAATAGGCCATCCAGCCTAAGGGGGGCGCAAATCCCAAGGAGATAGACCAAATATGCTGATGGAGAGTCCATCAATGCCTAATCTGTGTCTAACTAAGCCAGATTTGAGTCTCACTAAGTGCAATTGTCAATCGGAGAGCTGATCTGACTGACACCTCAACCTGTTGACTGAAGCATCCACCAAAACTCATCCAGATGAGCCAAAACGTGTTGAGGAGAGAGGGAGGGAGAAATTACTCATAAAGGATGCTGAAGATCAACTCTGGATCTGATTTGATCACCTCCTTCAGTCAAGGATTTGTCAGATCCAGTCAATTTGCTTCAGATCTGACTAATTTCAATCAAATCGACTGAGAATCCACTGATCTATGAGTTTGGATTTACTCCATTATTCATCAATTTATTAATTAAAATAATCAATAATTGATTTTTGGGGCTTTCTGACCTAAGTGATGGAAAATCACTAAAAACTAGGAAATAGTGGGTCCATGGGTTTACATGGTGCTCTTAGCTTGAAAATGAGCACCTACATGACTGAAAATGATTATTTGGCCCACTTTTATTACAAAATCAATTTTTCCAATTAAACTATTAAAAAATAGCCTAAGTTTTGGAAAAATTAAATTTTAATAAAAAACATTGAAAAAACTAAAAAATTGAAAAATTGAAAAACACCTAGGGGGACTTAGACATGTTCATATGACTCAAAAATGATGTCTAGCATGTTTATACATTGACACATAGACTGTAATAACCTCAATAGGCCTAAATGCCAAGCCGACCACCCCAACTTTGGAGGTATGGAGTGAAAAACTCAGAAATTATCAGTCGTTTGTTCAACAACCAATAATAACCAAGGGAAAAAACACCCTGGGCTGATCGGATTGACAAATGAAGTCTAAGAGACCGAATCTTTTATAGACACTATCATGCTAGAACATTTATTACAATTCCCCCATGGGGTATGAACATGTGATATGATACAACAAGCACTTCCCCGAAGTACTTCCAAAGGTCTTTTTGAAGTCCGAACAAGTTAACCATGTCCGGTTCACCGGGCTCACTTGATAAAAACCACTAAGTACAACTTAGGTGGTAACAAGATGGCTCATCAAGTCAAATCGAAGCCAACCAAAATTGCAGGTAGACTATCTCATCATGGCTTGATCAAGCTAATTATTTCCGAGCTGCTGCAAAGGAGGAACATTGTCTAGGCATACTTCTTGTTCTGGAATGAATTTGAAACAGAGCTACAGCAAGAGGACAAAAATAGGTCTTCTTCAAAGAAGTCTTCCACTCCCAGAAGTGGAAAGAGGAAGAGTAGATCCATCTCTCCAATTGCAGTCACTCAAACCTCTCCATCTTCTAATACTAAGAAGGACAAAAGGAATCTAGATTTCAGTAAGAAGACAGAGAAATAAGAGGCTTCTTCACAAGACAAGAATGTCCTCAACCTTCCATACACTAATTATGAGGATGAACAAGAGAAAGGAGTTGACCTAGAAAACCAAGTTGCAGCAGGGCATGAGGATCTTTCCTTGCCTACACCAAAGGATGGTCAAGGTCAACAAGTGGTAGAGGCTTCATCTAGCAAGCCAAAGGAACCCAGATCCTAGAATATCAACCAACTGCTAAGGTAGGTGTATGAATTAGAAGTCCTGGAGAGGGAAATTAAAAGAACCAATGAAAGATTAACTAAAATAAATTCTGAATTATATGACTCTCTTCAAGAACTAAAAGGGAAGTATACTAATCTTGAAGAAAGAAATCTTAGGTTGATGAAGGACAACACCAAGCTCTACAGGAAAATTAGGCTATTAAAATTGTAGAAAAAGTATTCAAACCCTCAGTCTCAAGCACATCATAAACTGGAAACCCTAGTAGAGGTAGCCATGAATCTTTATGATCTAGAGATAGCCTGTAATTCTACTGCCATTCCAAACCCTATTTAAGTTGTAGAGACACCAGAAGGACAACATTGAAGCTTTAAGGCATTAGGGTAAAGTGTGATGCTTGCAATTTTGGTTAAATGTTAAAACAGGTTTCGGTGGCTTAGGTGAACACCTCAACTGTTCATTAGCCATCGAAAACAGAGGTTTCGGTAGCTAAGAGGATCAAATTTTGCCTCTACTAGACACCGAAAGTGCAGACATGGAAGAGAGGTTTTATTTTTCCTAGATCCAAGACTCTCTGATCCAAAGGTTTCGAGGGTGATTTATAATGAAAGACAAAGACTAAAGGCATTAAAATTAGAGTTTTGCTTCAGTTTTTCCAGCAAGATAGAGGTGATAAGGCCTCCTACCTACTTTGGTGAAAGGTGACTTGTATACCAAATGGAAAGTTTGAATTCTCCTCCAGTTTCTACTGCAGCTGTCAAATTGTTCGAAGATCAGGAATATTTTTTGAAGATATGGATATTGACCATCAAAATAGGATCTTTTCTTATTTTCTAGCAACTATTTATGACTATCTATTTTTAGTAAATTTGATCCATTTTTTCAAAATCTAGAATAATTTTGTAAAGGATATAAATCCTATGACTTCTATAGAACAAAGAGTTCAACATTTGGAGACTTTTTCATATTTTGTAAGCTCAAGCTTCTCATTTTCAGATCAGTAATACAAGATTCTTTTGCCATTACTTGTTTAGATCTCCATCTTCTTGTCTATTCTATACTTGCACCTGAATGTCAAATTCATGTTAATTATGTTTGCCTAATGTTTTGATAACTACCAACTTGTCAATGCATCCATAAACTAGAATTTTCAAGTACTTTACTTGGTTTATTTGACCATTCATATATACTTTGTGTGTATGTTTTTGCTAGTAAATTAAGTGTTCTTTGTACATTCATTTATTTACAACTCTCTAAACAGTGATAGTTAAAAGCCTTGTCAATCTGATTGTGTTTGTGCATGTCTTGAGTGAGTGAGGTTTGATTTAATCATCTGAATTGATCCATTTGAGTGAATCATTAAGATAAAAGTAAGTTACAAAGCATCTTCGAGTTACAGCCTAGAAGAGTTTCAGGAAACTCTTCTATGCTTTAACTGGAGGATGCCTCGTAACTCAATCCTTTCTCCAGAACTCGCAAGGTATCATCATTCAGTTGATGGCTTGATATATTTACCACGTTAGTCTTGAAGAACACTACAATAAATGACGTATACGTGAAGCAATCGAAATAGAGAAACATCAAATAAACTTCAACAAAGATGACGTCCTAACCGTGCGCGAGGATTGGAAACAAATTATTCATTCCATAAGGTTAAACAATAATCATAATAATAATAATGATAATAAAAATGATTATAATAATAATAATAATGACAAACAACATAATACAAAATAAAACAATAATAATAGATTATAATAATAATAATGATAATAAAGATTAAACAATAATCATGATAATAATAATGATAAATAAAAATGTTAAAAATAATAATAATGATGAAGAACACAATACAAAATAAAAACATTAATATTAAACTAAAATTTTTGAAACCAACACATTTACTAATAATGGAAACAATAAACAATAATTATAATAATTAATAAACTTTATTGTTCCTTTGAGAGACATCCTTCTCCTGAAGAGGGACTCAACTCTGAAGTCTGAAATGTTGAGATGAAAAATTACACACAGGTTCCAAACTCTCCATTAACAGCTACCACCTGTGATAGCCTAAACAAAACCATAAAACATGTTGCTGATGGAAGTATTGAAAAGTACAAGGCAATATTTGTGGCTAGAGGATTCTCTCAGAAAGAGGGGATTGATTATGAAGAGACATTTGCTCCAGTAGCAAGGTACACTTCCATAAGAACCACCATGGAACTTGCTTCCATGATGAAGTGGGATCTACTCCAGATGAATGTAAAGACAAACTTCCTGAATGGTATGATTGATGAAGAGGTTTACATCAAAAAACCCCAAGGATTTGAAGCCAATGATAGAGTGACTCATGTATGTAATGTGAAAAAGGCTCTTTATGGACTGAAGAGTAAAGTTGATCCTAACCTTTACATGAAGGTTACGAATGATGATCCAATCATATTATTACTATACGTGGATGATCTATTCATGTCTGGAAATGGGAAATGGATCATAGAGAGAAAGAAGAATCTATATGAATAATTTGAGATGAAATATATGTGATTGATGCATCATTTCCTTAAACTGGAAGTGTGGAAGAACCAAGAAGGAATCTTTCCGAACTAGGGAAAGTATGCATTGTAAATATTGAAAATATTTGATATGTTGGATTGTAAATCCATGGCCACACCCATGGATAGCAACCTGAAGTTGTTATCTAATAAGGCATCAAATTTTGTGGACATGAATCAATATAGATAGATCATTGGGTCATTGATGTATCTGACAAATACAAGGCCATATATATATATTGTTGTGAACACCTTAAGTCAATGTCTAGTTAAACCTATATAGGTTCACTTGATGGCTGCAAATCAAGTGATGAGGTACCTAAAAGGTACGATAGATCTTGGACTTTACTATGGTAGAGATCATGACTACATTTTATATGGATATACAGATTCAGAATGGGTAGGACGTGTTGCAAATAGGAAGAGAACCTCATGTGGATGTTATTGTCTATGATTCGCTATGATGTCATGGTTTAGTAAGAAACAGTCCAGTGTTTCTCTCAGCACAACTAAAGCAGATTACATAATAGCTTATACAGCTAGTTGTGAAGCGATATGGCTTCAGAAACTGATGTCAAGACTATTTGCCATGAAGTTGGATACTATAGTGATTCTTTGTGACAACCATAGTTGCATAAATATGATAGAGAATCCTTTGTTCCATGAAAAATCAAAGCACATAGAAATCCAATATTTTTATATAAGGCATATAGTGAAAAAGAGATATATAAAAATCAATTATGTGAGTATCAATGAGAAAGTTGCTAATGTACTGACCAAGCCTCTATCTCGAGTAAATTTTGAATATTTTCATGACAAGATTAGTTTAGTTTGAAAAGAGTTTCCTCGCAAGAAGGAACAATGATTGGACTACAAACTTTCCTTGCAAGAATGAATGACAAAGGTATGGACCCTCTTCGGAAAGGAGGAACAAGTCAAATATATGGACTCTCCTCGGAAAGATAGAACATATCGAAGATATGAACCGTCCTTGTACAAAGGGGGAGCAGGTTGATGATCTAAATCCTCCCAGAAAATGGGGAGTGATTATAAGACTATCATTGATGATGGATGATAGTGAAGCTCCAGTATGAAAGAGGCCAAGTATGCCTGAATATGATGACAAGGTTCGACATTCACTTGTGGATGATGGTCTTGTAGGTATAACACTTTGTTCATGAGAGTGGTCCTTACTAGCTAAAGATGGCCCTGTAGATGTTACTCTCGCATGGAGAGTACCCACATTCATTTGTGGATACTGTAGTATAACATTTGCTGTGAATGGTCTTATCTTCCACGTTGAGGATTTCCTACAATGAGTCCTTAGGGACGATAGGGCTGGCCCTTAGGTGAGGTTGATATCTGCTTTGAAGACATTACTCTTGTATGGAGAGTGTACTTACATTTATATGTAGAATCCATAGAATAACACTCGCTTGGGAGTGGTCCTTGCTTTAGTGCTACGGATTCTCTATGATGAGTCCTCACGGACGCCGTAGTATAACACTCAGATGGAGTGGTACTAGCTCTAACAGGATGAGGATGTTATATGTTGAGGGCCTATAGTTAGGTGTGGTCCAGATCTTCTCTGCAGACAATACTCTTGCATGGAGAGTATGCCTACATGTACATGTAGATTCTATAGTATAACACTCGCTTAGGAGTGGTCCTAGGTTTGAAGTTGAGGATTCACTACAATGAGTCCTTACAGACGACAGGGCCTGCATTAGGTGGATTCGATATCTACATTCAGTGGTAGACGATTCAGTTGGTCGATACTATGGACCCTCCTCATTAATGGGGAGTAGGATGATGGAGGATCCCATTTTTTTAAAATTATTAATGTAAGATTGAATTATTGGGTATGGACACAAGCCACTTATTAGCTTCTTCAAATTTTAAAGGTCACACAGTTCATTAAATGCAAAATTTCACACATTAAATGACATCAGAATATTTTTTTTAAAATAACATTGGGAAGGAAACATAATATTCTACAATTTGTTTTTTTACTACAAGTCGAAATTCACATGGCATATATGCGTTTTGAGGGCTTCTATCTAGCACATGAGTAAAAAATTAGGTTTTCATCACCAAATTTGGCCAAAAAGTGTTACCCACCTTCATGGAATCACCTAGAGAGATATTATAATATGTACTTTGTAACTAGTTCCATATTTTGAATATAAAATCATTTTATTTTGTATCTTTCATTAAAACACTCGTTATAAAACATTTTCATGAATAATTGAGGTTTTTCTTGAAATTATTTATAATAAGCGATACGTCTTTGACTTCTAAATCCTTTTGAACTAGTCTAATGAACGGATATTTACTATAATGTCCATAGGGTGCCTTTGATTTTTCCCTATCCATAAGCATCCCAAGGAACAACACCATTGAATGGGTTTTCCTCTTAAAGTGGTCTAGTGGACTCTAGGGTGATGACCCCTTTTTCTCTCCAAATCAATTCACATAAAACAAAAAATCAACATCATTTTTCCTTTCCCAAATAAATCAATAAGATGCATCATCGGCAATACTATCTATGGTTTTACTTATCAAAATGAAGTCGTGAGAACCTAGTTGTTGATTTCTCTAATTATTCCTGTCGCTAAAGGATCCAAAAATACTCGTACAAGGTTCCCTACACCTTTTGGTCCACTACTATTAACCATTCTCATATTATTCGAAGAAGTTGGTAAACTAGAAGCAAAGCTCAAGTTTAAAATTACCTCTATATTTTTTAAGTGCATAGGGGTGTTCACTATTATGGTCTGGATTCAATCTCAAGGGGCTATACCATGTAATATAATTTTCTTTCCTCATATTTGGATAGATTGAAAATATAACCAAGTGAATATTATATTTGTGACCCAATATAACCAAATATAACCAAGTGAATATTATACTTGATACTTGTGGTGGAGAGGTTGTTATTTTCTCTTGGTGAAACCTCCTATTGGTGACATTAAAGGCACAACAGAAAATCAATGATAATTATGAATTTGGTAGGCATGATTGAGTCTGTCATTCATTTTCGGTCGTATTCTTGATTGTGATCACTTGAATCATTAGTTACATATAAGGACAATTCACGCAGATGGGTGCATTTCAACAGAGATGCAAACAACTTGTCTTAATTAGAAAAAGTGACACCCATGTACCAACAAATATTGACGCAGATGCAAGAGATACATTTAAAGTAAATTGAGCCAATATAGATGGTCGTGATAAGTTCAATCCTTCCAAGCTGCGTGGGAATTAATGCACTTTCATGAGCCTAAAGTTAAATCCACTTATCCACGTGTCAATGTATTAACGTTTCAGGGTTGTAAAAGTTGTCTTGTGATACCACTCAAGAACATCCCTAAAACTGCTTATTCCGTTTAAGTTGAGGTTGATTGAATAAGGATCAATGTAACAAGGGATCAATCAATCCATTGCAAAGTGTTCAAACCCACTTAATGCCTCAAGATTAGAGAATCAATATCGACGCCTTATAAATCATCAAGGATATAAATATGCACAAATTTAATTCCTTGTGATTGAAACTAATTCTTAAATAGTTAGTATACATGTTAGCATATCAATGTCTCACGGTTGGAAAATTTGTCTTGCGATACCACTCAAGTGTGTTCCTGAAATATCATTTCCCTCAAAGCGTCAACCTTTGGTGAGATGGAAGATGTCACTGTTAGTGTAACGTCTCCGACCTTTTGATCGGCAAAGAGGATGCTACTAACACCAAACATACGGGCAAATAGCCCCATGAACATGAACAAGCATATAATGTTGAACTAAAATGCTTAAACATAATACATACTAAGATGCATAATCCTTCATATACATAGCGGAAGCAAACATACATTCATTGAAACATGCCACATGTTCATCATATTCATCAATCATTAAATATAAATGCATATACAAAATAGTCAATAATACTCATCTGACAAGAACTCATCCCACAACCAGCTACGTCGCTGCAATGTTCCACCTAACCATAGCGTAGCGTGCTCATAAATATCTCAGCAACACTGCCACCCCCGAGTTGGGCATGATTCCTCAGGGAATAAGGGTCAAAGCAGGCTTACACATAGCCAAGGTTCACAAATCAGCCAAGCCCACACAGTAGGGTTTATCAGGCCGTCAAGGAGCTAGGAAAGGATAAATGTCAAGCTGGTGACCTCAAACACCAGTTTTCTCAAGCATACCCAGCCTCTAGTCTTACTCTCAATAGTCCGAAGACCAACCACTGCATACCGCAACAAAACAAACAGTTCACATCTCTGTGAAGAAGATGAGGACCATAGGGTGACAACCCCAAACAAAAGGGTGAACATGGCTCAAGTCAACACGACAACTCAATGTTGTTGTTGGCCCTAGCATGGCCAAAACAACTCAGTAGCAACCTAGAAAGTACTTGCATACACAGCAACCTGAAACCCAGGTAAATCAACAGCAACCCCAATCTTATAAGGAAATGACGGTAGCATTACACAGTCTGCAGATGGGGAAGGGATCACAGGAAACAACAGTGGGACAAGGATCCTCCCTTAATAATGAAGCCATGGCAGGCTTTCACAACCGACAATGGTGGGGTGAAGAACCGACTTTCAATCCTGGACAAGAGAAGAACTTCAACACAGACCATAAGCAATAAAGGAAAAACCACAGTCCATGGGCAACCCTAAGCCCACATTACACGATCCTCCATGCAATCACTGGAGAAAGTTACACAGACTAGAAAAAATGGAAAAAGGGGGACAGACTCACAAAATATGCAGTGTGGGAAAAGGCACAGCCCCTGAAGCAAAATGTGGGAAAACACACAAAAGAGACCCACAGCGTGGATCACGATGAAACATAGATCGTTCCACAGTCTGAACACACCAGCAGCGTGGGACAACAAGGGTACCTTCTCCGTGATGAAGCCAATGCACCCTTCACCCTCGACAATGGTGGAATAAATGCAGGTTCTATGCGTGATCAAGAGGGAGAATGTCTCTCCAATTATCAAGGTAGTGTGAGAGGAAAGGTGAACCCCCAAACAAAGGAATGTGGAACCTTTTATCTCAGCCCGCGTGAGAGGAGATGAACATACTCGCGATCAACCTAGTGGGAAGATCATCCACTACCCAAAAGCAACGTCATGGAGAGTGGGTGCAAGCATGAGCGTGGTGGTGGTTTTCCTGCCAGCAAGTAGATTCCCCCAACTAACAATAGAACAACAGGGTGGTGACACATGGCTAACTCCCAATGGACCCCACGGGTTAGACAACCCCCCCCCCTTAACCTTTGGAATCATGTCCTTTTCATTTAACGTTTCACCGTCCTAGTTGGCTGTAGGTTTAATTAAATTGATGTGTGTATTTACATGATGCCAAAGCTATAATGTGCTGGATAGCACGATATACCATCGACGATGATCCCTCTTGCCGAAAACATAACACAGCCGAATCGATGGTGGGGCTTTTGCCTTTATCTCCTCACCATTATTAATTACAAAATATACATCATGTACCCTTTAATGCAAATGGGGTCAAAACCGGGGTATTACAATCCCCTCCCCCTTGGAATAACACCGTCCTCAGTGTTCCAATATATATCTAATTTGCACATCAAAATTTCAAAATTTTGCAGACCTGTCCCATGTTCAATTATCTACTTTGAATGTTCAGGACCAAGCCCCTCAAACTCCCAGAACTTCTCTTACTGGTTCTCAGCTCTTGGCTTATCTCGAAGCCTAGGAAATTTGTGGTTGCTGCCCTCTTCATGTTCTCTCGTGGGACAGTACCGGCGTAAATGATGTCCTCCGCATTCCCAGCATTTCACTGGCTGCTTCATCTTTACTTGCTCAATTTCCTTTGAGTTTTCATGCCTGGACCATTTCTCAATGGATCGCTTGGACGAATGTCCCATCATTGATCCATCTTCCTTTCCAGTGCTAATTGCTCCCAGAAGGATTTTCACCTCCCTTTGCAAACCAATGGAGTCTTGCAAAATCTAGTGGTTCATTTCATTCTGTCTTTTCTGTATCTTGAGCATCTCTCCAAGATTCTCTTGGGTCCTGGCAATCGTTTGAAGGAGACTTTCATCCAAGTCCAGCAACTTTTGGTCTACCACCATGATCAATGTGCACCACTGGATTTCACCTTTCTCACCTATGAAATGCATCATTGAAATTCTATTAAACCAAGCATAATATAGGCATTAATATCAGTCATTTAATTGCCCAATTGGCATGACAATCCAAGCCTCATCAATGAGACTTTCATATTTTTCATGCCTTCCCAACAGGCACATGAGCTCATTCATGTCCAATCTTGGGCAGGGAATTAACCATTCTAGCATTCATAATTTACTTTAAGCAATTACACACATTCTATTTCTAGTCATACATGCATTCAACAATCTTTTGTTTTCACAATGCATAAACATATATATATATATATATATATATATATATATATATATATATATGATAAAATGGCAAGAGAGAGCAGCAAGAGTTTTTTTCTTTATTTCTTTGTTTTGTTCCATCCTGGAACCCACACCACTGCTGTGGCTTTTCGTACTCTCGGCCTCTTTCAATTCACCGTAAATGCTGGACCAATCCCTCTTGGTCATAACACTTAGTGTCTCTGGTCTATTTCAGGCCTCTCAACCATGGAGCCTCCCCACATGGTTTGTCTCGGCTACTGGGACCTTCACAGTCTTACTAGTACCTTTTTCATTACCACTCATTCCGAGCTCTTTAGGACAGCCACATGTGTGCATGCACCCCTAGGATGATCTCATAGTCCTCACTCCCAATGATACCTATTTTCAAACATTGAATAGATTCACATGTTTAGTTTATTCTCATAGGTTTTATATCTAGAACAAGAGCTTAAAACATCATAACCAAATCATATACACATATATATTTATAAGCAAAATATTGCAAAATAATCCAATAATTATCTGTATTGCGTGTTTCCTCGTTGGTCCACATGATCCTACTTTTCTTTAGAAGCCTTGGGATCACCTATGGACTTGGATGCTAGGTCAGCACGTAGGCTGCTTCACAACATCCTTATATATATATATATATATATATATTAAGGCACAGTCAAGCCAACCCTTGTTGGGTTTATCAGACCGTCAACAAATTGCCTGTACTTATATCAGCAATATATATATATATATATATCAAGCACAGTCAATCCAACCCTCGTTGGGTTTATCAAACCACCATCAACAACACGTGCTCTTATATCAACAATAAACGACCATTTTCCATATCACCCAAGAGACCACGATGTAGCTACATTTGCTTATCCTGACAACACAAGCAATATAAGCATATTCGTTAGTGTTATTGCTCTAAAATTGTAACCATATTTCACACCATTCACTATCAAGTATTGAGACACCAGGAGTGCGTCCACTCCCGGGGGTGTAATCGATATTGAAAAATCCTTACATGATCTGACATCGAAAAAGTGTGCATCCTTGTTCGGTGTGTATCATGTAGGCCCTATTCATACTCAAGCAATCGGTCCTAATGGAAATAAAATCAAAACATGTTCTGCATATGGAATTTTAACAATCTAACATGCATATTCTTAGCTAGGGTCACAGAAAACTTATCCATTTGTTGTAGCAGTATTGCTTTGTTAAGGAGGAATGGGGGCTCTCTTATCTGAGTTGACAGTCCCTTGGTTTGCCATCCCAATTCTTTCTTACATTTCATATCCACACATGTCTTACCAACACAATCTATACCATTTCACTCATGATGCTTACCAAACCTGCAATGCAGATGAGACATTTCAAAAATGTCCAATGGAGTTTCCCTCGAAACGCATTTCAAGATAAGGGAAAACCTTCCCATGAATTTTGGCTCCTGCAGACCATAACACATGATCTTCCTACATTGTGTACCCTTGGCACATTCAGCAAATATCCAAATAGTTAATCATTATCTGATAATACAATCCAAATTGATTGTCCATAACCAAGAAAATGACATTAGTAATTAAATTCAATAGGAATTACAACTCTGTTTACTACATAAATTGATTTCCTTGGCAATGAGGTGATCCTCAATTGTGGGTCCCTTGTGAACAGCACCATCATATCCATTATGATTTTATGCTTACTAGCATAACATGGACACCCACTTACAATAGGTCCTCCTGACACAATTCTATGCAAGCCAATAGTGATTAGTAGTTGTCAGCAATTTCTCAAATCTGAAATTTACAAATTCAAATTTACAACTCATTATGCATACAAAATATTATCATAGCCATGAGACTCTTCTCATGAGGTTTGGCTCTTTCACATGGTAGATTCCGGCCTTTGTCATGGTCTTACCCATTTTTCCATATCCCAAACAATCTACCTGAAACCTGAACTTCAATCAGCCAAACATTTGGTAAGTCTTGATGCCTATAACTTTTTCCATTGCTACAACAATCACTGAAGCATTTTCAGAATTTATAAAATTCAAACATTTCCAGCTGTTAATCACATTAATATTACCAAATCTCATTTACTTCATGCAATCATTATCATACTTTAAATTATAGGGTACAGTCACATCATTCATGTAATTTAAATGAAATGTTTAGATACTCCTTACTTCACAAGCATATCATTCATACCACCTTGCTCTTTCATAGAGCATTCCCAGCAGTCAATTGATCCTGACTACCTTCTTCATGCACTTACTATCCTGCATCCATAACAGCTCTTGAAATGGTTCCAGAATCGTCATCAATTCATCATTTCAGCCATTAGTTACTCACAATATCACATGCACTATCTTAATGCATTCATGCAATGCATCACAACCCTTGCACCCATACTTACGTAATCAGTTACTCACACCCTTCTTATGCATTCATTCAATGCATAACTACAAGATTCATAAAATCTTTTTAATGCATACCCACTCAATGTTACCTTGCATTGATTCAAAAATACTATGCATTCAACATACCATGCATGGCCTAACCATGACTACTTCATATAGGATTCATTACTATAATCAAGATCATCAGTACTTACTTTCCTTGGTCTACTAAGCTCAATCAACATATACAGGCATGACACATTTCTATATGAATGTAATATAACATTCAAATATCCACATGGTATGAGGTCTCTTACCTTTATCAGTCCATGGAATTTGTCATAGTCAAACTCTTACCTTCATGGGTCCTACTTACACCCTTGGCATTACCAGTTTGGTTGGTCCTTTACAGGAGATTGCATAATTTGCTCGCCAACTTTTGATTATGGACGTGTTGCCTTATCCCTTTCTCTAGAGGGTTGCTAGTCACATTTGTCAGCATCGACAACATATTCATCCAAGTCCATGTTGTCATTGGTTTTCCCACTAATTCCAACACCAATGCAATAACTATCATTAGTGGTTCATTATAAATGTATAATCTTCAATATCCTATGTATGCAAAGCATATCCTCATACATTTCATGTATACAACTTATGAAATGTAGTTATAATTAGAAAGATAGGGTTTAAGGAAACTTCCCTTTTCAAGCCCCACATTCTTGCATGGAACTCCTCTTCCACACAACAGCTGGTTTGACTTCATGGTCTTGCTACCTCTAGGCATGCAATTTCTCATATTTGTCCATTTGACAGCAACACCTTTCTCTTTCAGGCCATCATTAGCACTTTGCTGCTCCATACTCAGATTCTAGCGACTTTCCCTTGTTCCCTGCTGGATAATATTTCCAACGCCTATCCACATGTTTCATTCTGACCTCGGGTGTGAAAACCACACCACTTCTAAAATGATGACATTCATCAAATTTAGGCAAAACACTCAACTGTGTTTTGGTCTGAATTGTTAATTTCAGCCACCTAGAATTTTCTTTCCTTTCATCCATGAACTGTTGAAAAATTCCATCAAAATTCATTGAAACACTTAGCTGGAATCCACTGAAAATTTCACTGGAAAACCCAATTTTGTTTCTCCCTATCAGGTCACTTCCCAACTAAGTTTCTGACGTTTCGGATCCTCAGTGGACTAGTCTTCCGATCTGCATCGACGATGTCCAGGACTGTCTATCAGGCCCTTTCTTTACTGACCTTCCAGCGTTTCGGCGGCAAACCAACTAATCTTCTACGCTACTCATCAGCAGTCTGCTTATCTATCATTCTTCGGCGTATCGAACCTGTAGTGGTCTAAACTTTCGAATTTCATTGACGGACTATTCCATTATTCCTCTTCGGCATTTTGGCAGCAAAACGTGTAAACTTCTGATATGTATCAGCGAGTAAATCGATTGTTCATTGGGTGCGCAGTTGCTTAAGCAAACACAACGATAGAAAGAATCTTACTATCATTTCTGCGGGCGAACCTACTAAGCTTCCGATCGTTGACCTGTTGTTTAATTCTGTCTGCCATATCGTGTCCTTAGTAGACTATTGTTGTGAATTTCCTTGGCGATAGCCTAGGCTAACCACTACGTCAGAGACCCGGTGCCCTACGCATCGGCTGGTTAGTCGTCAAGCTTTCCGCAATGGCGACTCACATTCAAACTATCTCTTCCGCAGCCACAAGTCTATCAACGATGGGAAACTAAAAATTCTAACCATCGGAACGTTAGCCCACATGGCTGCCGCAAAGGCGGTTCTCTATTCGCTAAATTTTTCCAGTCAGTGGTCTGATCAACTAAACTTTTCCGATCGGCGGTTGGAACAATTATTCATTGGAAGTGTAGTCTACTAAAATTTTCTGATGTTTTCTTTACTTAGTAAAATTTTTTCAACTTTTCTTTTTCTTCTTCTTTGCATCGGTTGCTTCATCGCCTAATTATCTTATGTTTGTCGCCGCCATAGTGATCTCGGATGTTCACTGAACACCATGGAATCGACAACTAGAAGCACTAGAATCGGTGGAATAGTTCGTTCTGCAGCTGCAACGGTGGCTCATCATCTTCGATCCTTTTCCCATCGAAGGCTGAAACACATCGGCATCGAGAACCTATATGCGTCAGAGGATTAGTGCACTGTTCATCGGTAACCTGATCTCCATCATTTTTCGATGCCCGATGATCTTGTTCCTTAGAAAAATTTTGAATTTTCTTCATCCATCATCAATCAAAACCCCTAGAAGCTACGGGATTGGCGCTCAGATGCATTCCTCGTCGGATGGTTAGTCCTCACGATCTCCACAATGACAGACATTCAACGAACAAATTTTACCCAACGCAGCTCATCGACGAACGAATTATCTGAGCATCGACGATGTGATCAACTAACCATCGTCGATGGTCAATGATTTTAGGACTTAGAATTTTTTTTTAAATTCTTCTTCTCTCTCTCTTCCTTTCCGAACTACATCGGTTCAACTATCTTCTATTCGTCGATGAAATAGTTCAATCAGCAGCCACAACGGTGGCTTGTCATTTTCGATCTTTTTCTAATTGGAAGCCAAATCCGTTAATATGTTTCGATCGACGGCTGAAGCATAACTTGATCGGTAGTCAGAACGTCTTCTCATCAAAACGATAGTGCTCTAGGCTTCCGCAATGGCAGGCGCACGAACCACTAACTTCTTTCGATGGACGACCGTTTCGGGCCTTAGAGAAATTTTTAAACTTTCTTTACGGCGTTGATGGTCGCAGGCTCTATCTGTCAGAGGCATAGTGGTATAGCCATCCGTAACGGCGACGGTAAATTGGCTAAGCATCGGTGATCCATCCGTCTAAGCCTTTCGATGTGCCGATGGCCAAACACTTAGAAATTTTTTGAAATTTTTCCTCTGTAGTCTTCCGCCGCATCGGCCATCGGATTAACTATCCGTCGGGTGGCCTTCCCACTGAGTGCTCCAATGGGCCGATAGTTCTGGCACTTGGAAAATATTTGTGAATTTTCTTGTCTTCACCCATATTTACATGGTTTCTTCTGGGCAGTAGGAAACCCACCTCTGTTATCTGATCGGTCATGGCCCATTCAATCCCATGCTACAAACTTTAGATCTGATACCATACTGTAAAATCCCTGACCCTATGACCGGCGAAGAGGAAGCTACTAACACCAAACATACGGGAAAATAGCCCCATGAACATGAATAGGCATATAATGTTGAAATAAAAAGCTTAAACATAATACATACAAAGATGCATAATCCTTCATATACATAGCAGAAGCAAACATACATTCATTCAAGCGTGCCAGATGTTCATCATATTCATCAATCATTAAATATAAATGCAGATACGAAATAGTCAAGAATACTCATCTGAAAAGAACTCATCCCACAACTAGTTATGTCGCTGCAACGTTCCACCCAACCATAGGCTAGCATCCTGATCCGGTGGATTATTCATCTTCAAAAATTACACTGATCCAATATGGTACAATAGTTATTAATCTATGTTTTTAACTCATATGCTAAGCATCGCACAGTTATAGCATAGCCACGCAATTATAGCATAGCCGCTCAGTTATAGCATGGGTCGCGCAGCTTGCGCACCGTCAAGTGAAACATTGCCTGGTTCGTGAAAAGCCGCGCGGTCACGTTCACTGCGATGTTTTGGATGCTGCGATGCTGCGACATTTTGGATGCTGCAACGCTGCGACGTTTTGGATGCTGTGATGCTGCGACGTTATGGATGCTGCGACATTTGTGGAGCTTAGTGGTAACATTTAGAGGATGGATATAACGTCTGTTCTGTTCTTAGCCTATGGTTCGGTCTTGGTGGATATACCATTTGGGACAGCTCTAAATGTGACGGATATCCATTGCGTGGCAGAATAGCAATGCCACATATGGTAGTAGATGGAACCGTCGGGAACCCCTGCCACGTTTTGGGAACCGAAATGAATGTAACATACAGCCAGTTGAAACGTATCGACGGAAATAAAAGAACCCGTTACTTATCCTCCCTTCGAACACTTAAATAGATGGTGCTGACCGCCATCGAGAGTAGAGGAGATTCAGATTGTTTAGAACATAGAGCATCGTTTTTCTGTTATGAGAAGCTTGCAGAGATAAAAGAGAAGCTCCGAGAGTTTTGCTATGAAGTGTCCAAATGCTGTTTCTTTTTGAAGTCGACCATTCTCTGTTATAATTGGTTTTCTTTGCCGTGTGAAGGCTCATTGTAATTTCCAGAAGAGAGGTCTTAAAGACTTTGTACAGCATTCTGTTTACAGTTGCTGAATTTGATTCCAAAACCATTTTTGTACCATTTTAAAGAGATTAATTGGATCGGTACCCATTGGAGAGGGACCCGGAGACGTAGCCCAGCGAAGGGGGTGAACTCCATTATAAACTTCTGTTTTGTGGCTTTGATTCTATGTTTGTTTTTCCCACATTTGTTTATCAGTTTTGCTTTTCATTTATGTTTTAAGCATTTAATTTATGTTAATGCTAGTTCATGAATGAAGCAAACTGGAAACTGCATTCTTTAAATAAACTTTTAATGCACTCAAGTTGAGGTCCGACGGATCATGTTATGGTATCAAAGCAGGTTAACTGCTTGTGCAAGTTTGTGAATGCTTACCAGGTCTAGGTTAAAGCTTGGTGAAGGAGAATTAATTGAAAGAGATCCTGATATTGGCTCAAGGAGAACATTCTCAAGAACCATGTCTTCTTCACGAGGGGAAGAAGAAGGGCATACAGAACGGGAAAAACCTGTTATTTTTGAAACTGAGTTTTTGGAGGCTTTTATCAGCATGAAAGCCATGATGGAAATTCTACTCGATGAGCGAGCGGAAAGGAAGAAGAAAGAGGAAGGATCTTCATCCAGAGATGCAGAAGTGAAGAAGGAAGAAAAGGGTAAAGGAGTAGGAGGTGATGGTGATCCTCCTGATACTAATCAGACTTTCTCTTCTTCTCATACTTCTCATTCGAATAATGCAAGTCCTAATATGCCTTATTTCAAATTGGATGTGAAATTCGAATTGCCAATTTATAATGGAGATTTAGATGCTGAAAAGTTAGACAATTGGATCAAGCAGCTTGAAGTATATTGCAGGGTGCAGGGCATTAATGATGACCCTTCCAAGATTCAATTGGCCACTTTGAGGATGAGTGGTATGGCTCTTACTTGGCAGGAGAGCAAGATTTAGCAATATCTTCGAAAGAATGGTAAAATTATTTCAGTTTGGAATGAATTCATTGAAGTATTAAGAAAGTAATTTTATCCTTTAGGTCACATGCAGTAATTAACCATGAGTTGGCAAATGTTTAGACAAGCTAAAGGACAAAGAATTCAAGATTATACTCATGAATTCAGAAAGAGGGCTATTGCATTGAATGTTTCATTAGATACATAGGAAAATCTTCTTAAGTACATTGGTGGCATGCATTCTTATTTGCGACATACTTTGTTGATGTTTAACCCCAGTAATTTGGATGATGTATGTGCTAAAGCTACACATTTAGAAGCTAGGGGTAAGCATACTAATGATACTTTTGTGAAGAAATCATTTAAATTTGATAGCGAATCGAAAGGTAAAGATAAGGGGAAAAAGAAGATGGCTACTGTTAAGAAAGAGGGTGAAAATCCTACATGTTCGCATTGTCAGAAGGGACATGATGTCTCTAAGTGTTGGAAACTTTATCCGGAGTTAAGGCCAAAGAAGTACAGAGGAAACAATGATACAGGCAAAGCAAAAGCTATTGCAGTATTTATTCAAGACTTGGGATCTGACTCAGGTGATGAAACAAAGGTTACAGCTGTCGGAAACCAGGGTAAGAATAAAAGTATCTCACTTCCCATTGATGCAAAATCAAGTTCTAGTGCAAGTACAAATCTGCCATCCACTTCTAAGCAAAATGATAAAAATAGAAGTGCAATGTTTCATGTTCGTGTCATTGCAAATCACACCAAGATTGATACATTGTTTGATAGTGGTTCACAAGTAAATTTTATATCAGAAGAAGTGGTTAAGAAATTGCATTTAGTTACTATGCCTCATGAAAAACCCTATCCTCTTGGTTGGGTTACTAATGATACACGATTGCAAGTTACAAAGAAATGTGTTTTGAAATTTGCAATCACTGAAAAGTTTATGGATGAGGTAGAACTAGATGTAGTACCACTTGACATTTGTGGAATAGTACTTGGGAGTCCATATTTGTATGACCGGAAAGCAGTCTTTTATAGAGAGCAGAATAAGTATTATCTTTTTAAAGATGGTGTGGAATATATTGTATGAGCACATAAGATAAGAACAAACCTAACAATATTTTCTGCAGGACAAATGAAGAGGTTGGTAAATGCTAGTAAGAATTTTGTGTTAATAATGGTTAAGGTGAAAAATGAGGAGATCTCTAAATCTTTTGAAGGATGTGACCCTAAGCATAAATCTGAACTGATTGAAATTATTTTTGAGTATGATGATTTGTTTCAAGATCCGAAAGGGTTACCACCAAAGAGAGAAATTCAGCATGAGATACATTTGCAGTAGGATGTGCCACTCCCAAACATAGCCATGTACCATATGTCGGTAATGTAGAATGAGGAAATCAAGAAGCAGGTTCAGGAGCTGATTCAGAAGGGGGTTATCCAGCCAAGCACTTCTCCTTGTGGCTCGCCTATAGTCTTGGTTCCAAAGAAGGATGGATCTTGGAGGATGTGCATCAACTATAGGGCCCTTAACAAAATCACCATTAAAAACAGGTATCCTCTTCCCCGCATTGATGATTTGCTTGATCAGTTGAAACATGCAAATTACTTTACAAAATTGGATCTGCGTAGTGGGTATCATCAAATCCGTGTTGCTGAAAATGATGTATGGAAAACAACGTTTAAAACAAAACAAGGTTTGTATGAATGGATTGTGATGCCTTTTGGGCTCTGCAATGCACCTGCTACTTTCATGCGGGTCATGAATGATGTCTTTCATCCATTCATTGATGATTTTGTAATTATATATCTGGATGATATCCTGGTGTTTAGAAAAACCTGGGAGGAGCATATTGCACATGTGAAGAAAGTTTTAGATGTACTGAGGAAGGAGAAGCTTATGTAAAAATGTCTAAATGTGAGTTTGCTAAAACTTCTTTAGTATATCTGGGCCATATTATTGGTGGAGGCCACCTGTGGGTGGACCCATCCAAGGTTGATGTCATTGTAAACTGGCGATGGCCTAACACCGTTACTGAAATCAGAAGTTTTTTGGGTGCGGTTCAGTATTGGAGGAAATTCATTTCTAGGTTTTCTTCCATTGCTGCTCCATTACATGCATTGACAAGCGTCAAAGATATTTTCCAGTGGGGAGGCAAGCATCAAAGAGCCTTCGACACTTTGAAGGAAAGGATAAGCACAGCACCAGTTCTGACATTGCCATATTTGTAGCAGCCATTTGAGATCGAAACAGATGCTAGCGGTTTTGCCATGGGATCCGTTTTGATGCAAGGGAGGAAGCCAGTCTGTTACCATTTAGAAACATTCTCTACTGTGGTAAGTAACTATCCGACTTATGACAAAGAATTATATGCTTTAGTACAGAGTGTGAAGAAGTGGAAAAATTATATAATGGGTAAAGAAAGCCTCATACATACTGATCATCAGCCACTTCAGTATTTACAATCTCAAACTAAAGTACAGCAAAGTAGGCATTTAAGATGGATGGGATTCTTGCAACAGTTTCATATTGTAATTAAATACAAAAAGGGAATTCATAATAAGATAGCAGACATGTTATCAAGGCCACCTACAAATTCTTCAATCATTCTTCAGAACAGTTCATTAACACATGAAAGTTACATTGAACAGTATGCAGAAGATAAAGATTTTTAGAACGTATATGCATCACTAATACATGGTAAACAGGAAGAGAACTATTATGTGCATAATAAACTCCTGTATCATCTCGGTAAACTCTGTATTCCAGAGAAAGAGAGAGTGCATGTGATCCGAGAAGCACATAGTTCATTGATTGCAGGACATTTTGGTGTAAGTAAAACATTGTCTGTATTGCAGAATCATTGTTATTGGCCTCAGATGCAAGAAACTGTAGCTAAATATATACAAGGATGTGTTATGTGTGCAATAAGTAAGCCTAGCAATAGGAAATTGGGTTTTTACACACCTCTTCCAGTTTCTTCTCATCCCTGGGACAACATTTCTATGGAATTTTTAGGAGGACTACCTATGTCTAGAAAAGGGCATGATTACCTATATGTTGTTGTGGACATATTCAAAAAAATGTGTATCTTAATGCCATGTAACAAGCAGATCACTGCTGAACAAACAACTCATCTATTCTTTTAGAATGTTTGGGTACATTTTGGGTTACCCATGTCTATTGTATCTGATTGAGATTCTCGATTCTTGGGAGAATTCTAGTCAACCTTATGGGAGCTTATGGATACTAAACTTAAGAAAAGTACAGCTTTTCATCCACAAACTGATGGACAAACAGAGGTAGTAAACAGAACAGTGGTTCAGCTGCTCAGAGGGTATTGTAGCAAACATCCTAAACTTTGGGATGAGCAGTTGTAGTATATACAGCATGCTTACAATCATGCAGTTCATTCTTCCACGAAAAGATCTCCTTTTGAAACTTGTTTTGGTTATTTGGCAAAAACACCGATGGACTTCTCTTTTGGAAAAGATGTAGTGGATGGACATCATGATGCAGATAAAGCTCTAAGATTCATTCAGAGAATCCAAGCGGTGTAGTGGGAAGTTCAGGAACAGTTGGAGAAGAGGCAGGAAAAGTACAAAGCCAGGCATGACAAGCGTCGAGTTGATCATCAATTTCAGGTTGGTGACAGAGTTTGGTTACATATCACCAAAGAAAGAATGAAAGGTGAAGGTAAAAAGCTTAAGCCTGTCAGGTATGGTCCTTTTGAGATCTTGGAACAGATCGGTACTAATTCTTTTCGCTTGAATTTACCTCCATACATGCAAATATATTCAATTGTAAATGTTGAGAATCTTAAATTGTATGAGCCTCCTATGATCATGGATGAGGAAACTAACATACATATTCCTTCAGTTGATGATATGGCACCTGAATACATGAAAGAGATGCAGGATGATGTTATTCTTGACGAAAATGTAAGGACTTGATGAAGGGGGAATGCTGAGTACCTTCGAGTGGGGCTTAAAGGAATGCATCCTAGCAAAGCAAGATAAATGGAGATTGGAAAAGTGAGGGAGCTATGCCCTCACTTACTTGTAGAGTAACTTAGGCTTTTGGTGGTCCAAAATCTCTCCAATGGGGAGGAATGATCCGGTGGATTATTCATCTTCAAAAATTACACTGATCCAATATTGTACAATGGTTATTAATCTATGTTTTTAAGTCATATGCTAAGCACTGCGCAGTTATAGCCCACACAGTTTGAGCCGTGCAATTATAGCATGGGTCACGTAGCTTGTGCACCGTCAAGTGAAACATCGCCTGGTTCATGAAAAGCCGCGTGGTCACGTTCGCTGCGACGTTTTGGATGCTGCGACGCTGCGACATTTTGGATGCTGTGATGTTTTGGATGCTGTGACGCTGCGACGTTTTGGATGCTGTGATGCTGCAACGTTATGGATGCTGTGACATTTGTGGAGCTTAGTGGTAACATTTAGAGGATGGATATAACATATGTTCCATTCTTAGCCTATGGTTTGGTCTTGGCGGATATACCATTTGGGACAGCTCTAAATGTGACGGATATCTATTGCGTGACGGAATAGCAATGCCACATATGGTAGTAGATGGAACCGTCGAGAACCGCTACCACATTTTGGGAACCGAAATGAATGTAACGTACATCTAGTTGAAACATATCGACAGAAATAAGAGAACTCGTTACGTATCCTCCCTTCGAACACTTAAATAGACGAGGGGAGGAGATTCAGATTGTTGGCCACCATCGAGAGGGGAGGAGATTCAGATTGTTTAGAACACAGAGCATCATTTTTCTGTTATGAGAAGCTTGCAGAGATAAAAGAGAAGCTCCGAGAGTTTTTCTATGAAGTGTCCAGATGCTGTTTCTTTTTGAAGTCGACCATTCTCTGTTATAATTGGTTTTCTTTGCCCCGTGAAGGCTCATTGTAATTTCCAGAAGAGAGGTCTTAAAGACTTTGTACAACATTCTTTTTATAGTTGCTGAAGTTGATTCCATAACCATTTTTGTACCATTTTAAAGAGATTAATTGGATCAGTACCCATTGGAGAGGGACCCGAAGACATAGTCCAGTGAAGGGGGTGAACTCCGTTATCAACTTTTGTTTTGTGGCTCTGATTCTGTGTTTGTTTTTCCCACATCTGTTTATCAGTTTTTCTTTTCATTTCTGTTTTAAGCATTTAATTTCTGTTAATTCCGGTTCATGAATTAAGCAAACTGGAAACTGCATTCTTTAAATAAAATTTTAATGCACTCAAGTTGAGGTCCGAAAGCTCACATCCTCATCAATCTCTCAACAACACTGCCACCCTCGAGCTGGGCATGATTACTCAGGGAATAAGGGTCAAAGCAGGCTTACACATAGCCAAGGTACACAAATCATCCCATCCCACACAGTAATGTTTATCAGGTCGTCAAAGATCTAGGAAAGGATAAATTCCAAGCTGGTCACCTCAAACACCAGTTTTCTCAAGCATACCCAGCCTCTAATCCTACTCTCAATAGTCCGAAGACCAACCACTACATACCGCAACAAAACAAATAGTTGACAGCTCTGTGAAGAAGATGAGGACCATAGGGTGACAACCCCAAACAAAAGGGTGAACACGGCTCAAGTCAACAAGACAAATCAGAGTTGTTCTTGTCCCTGGGATGGCCAAAACAACTCAGCAGCAACCTAGAAAGTACTTGCATACATAGCATCCTTAAACCTAGGTAAATCAACAGCAGCCCCAATCTTATAATAAAATGACGGTAGCATTACATAGTATGCAAATGGGAAAGGGATCACAGTAAACAACAGTGGGACAAGGATCCTCGCTTAATAATGAAGCCATGGCACACTTTCACAGCCGACAATGGTGGGGTGAAGAACTGAATTTCAATCCTAGACAGGAGAAGAACCTCAACGTAGAACACAAGCAATAAAGGAAAAACCACAGTCCACGAGAAATTCTAAGCCCACATCACACAATCCTCAATGAAATCGCTAGAGAAAGTTACACAGACCAGAAAAAATGGAAAAAGGGGGACAGACTCACGAACTATGCAGTGTGGGAAAAGGCACATCCCCCAAAGCAAAATGTGGGAAAACACATAGAAGAGACCCACAGCATGGATCACGATGAAACACAGATAATTCCACAGTCTGAACACACCAGCAACGTGGGACAACAAGGGTCCCTTCTCCACGATGAATCCAACGCAGCCTTAACCCTCGAAAATGGTGGAATAAACGTAGGTTCTATGCATGATTAGGAGGAAGAATGTCTCTCAAATTAGCAAGTCAGTGTGAGAGGAAAGGTGAACCCCCCAAAAAAGGAATGTGGAACCTTTTATCTCAGCCCACATGAGAGGAGATGAACAGACTCGCGATCAACCTAGTGGGCAGATCATCCACTACCTAGAAGGCACGCCGTGGAGAGTGGGTGTAGGCGTGAGCATGGTGGTGTTTTTCCTTCCAGCAAGTAGATGCCCCCAACTAACAACATAACAATAGGGTGGTGACACATGGATAACTCCCAATGGCCCCCACGGGTTAGACAACCCCCCCCTTAACCTTTGGAATCATGCCCTTTTCATTTAATGTTGCACCGTCGTAGCTGGTTGTAGGTTTAATTAAATTGATGTGCGTATTTACATGATTCCAAAGCTATAGTGTGCTGGATAGCACGATATACTATCGACGACAATCCCTCTTGCCGAAAACATAACACAACCGAATCGATGGTGGGGATTTTTCCTTTAGCTCCTCACCATGATTAATTACAAAATATACATCATGTACCCTTTAACGCAAACGGGGTCAAAACTGGGGTATTACAGTTAGTGGAGTATTCTACATGTGAAGCTATATCCTACTCTATTATTTCTATGGGATGGGTGAACCCCAATTGACAGAAAAAAATCAATTATCACAATAATCCTAAGATCTTAAACCTTCTTTCATGGAGTTTGAGAAGGGGAGGAAGAGAGGAGAATACCTCTTGTAGCCTTGAAGTTTGATGGATTTCCTTGATGTTTGTCCTTACATCTCCATGAATCTCCTTTACACCTACAAATATCACCACACAATCCTTCCTACTATCCTACCAAACTATCTTTAATAAATATAGGTTAGATCTAATTTCCTACCAATTCTACATCAACATGAAACTTGAAGGGAAAACATTGAACAAGAATTGCGAGAAAAATGATTTGATTCATAATATATGCACATGAAGAAATACTTACAACCCTTGAAAGTGCCTTCCTTCTCTATAGCCTAGACCTACTCCTCTACCATCCATTCCTTTGATGCCCAAAAAATTTGTACTAGAAAAATTATTTCTAGCCCTGAATTCCTCCAGCATGCCTTTGCTCTCTAATTTGTCCCCTCTAATTCAACTCATATTCCTTCCTTATATACGTTTAGGGTTTTTGCACCCAATCACTTAACCATGAATGTGGGATTGGGGTTTTTCAAGATTTTTTATTATTTCCTTCAAAAAACCCACTTTACTTAGTTTTTAGGCATCAAACTTGATTTTCAATATTTCCAGGATAACTAATACCCATGTTAGGAATTTTTTCCACTGTGTGGGTTATAAGAACTCGGTTTTGGCCCTTAATTGGTCATGGACTTGGCCTCTTTAGAGACGCTTTGTATTCAAACATTTCTTCCCTTGTGGAAGTAGTGGTCAAATGACAAATTGAATCTCTCAATTGCTCCAAAGCTCTGATCTTCATGTTGCAGGCGAAATAAAAATATGTTCTCAGGCCAACACTCTCAAGGGTGTTAATTTTATTGTTAACAATCACGGGAGAGGAAACAACACAGTATTTTGTATACACCGCGGAGGTACAAGACATCACCAATAAGGAGATATCGAGTAGCTTGATTCCGTATGTGATGACCATATTCATGGATTAAATGGGGCCCAATTTTATGTGTGCATAGGTAAAGCAGGATGACCCCATACCAGTGTATTTTTTAAGGATTATAATATTATACTTAAGTATAGTATTCTAGGTGATTGTTTTGGATTGAAACAAAATGTTTATAGATAGGTAGGCGAATATTAAATATGAAACATAAAATTATCACTGAAATGTGTAAATTTTGGCGAATTTATGATAAAAAAAACATATTTTATGTAAATATAGGAAATATTAAACACTAAAAATGACCAAATAACGAATTTATTTTTTGAAAAAAACCCAAATAATAGCCAATTGGTGAAATTTTTCCCATAAAATATACCCTACCCCATACCACAGGTCCTTAGTAAATGTGATGAATAAGAATTCATCAAGGAAATTGATTGTTATAGGAGGTGAGGTAGACAATGATGGGAAGTCTTCCTTCAAGGAAGATAATGCCAAATATTTGGTGATTTTGGGTGTGACAAAATTTATAGTCATACTCTTAGAGAATGACTATCCACTTGGTGACACAAGATTGGACAAGGAGACAACTCAAGAGATAATGCATGGGATTGGAATCAACCACATCTCGAGTTCGGATCATGAGAATGTAATGACGTATTTTATGCACCAAAAAGACAATGGCTAGGGCCATTTTCTCTTCGTGGGAGTGTCGTAAAGGTGGTCCAAAAAGTTTCTGACTCACATAATAGATCACATGCTATTAACGAGCATCGTAATCTTGGACTAAGAATCCAACGATGGCATTTTTAGATGTTGATACATAGAGGATAAACTCCTTGGTGAAGTTGGGAGGAGACAACAAGGGAGCATAAGTTAGATCTTGTTTCAATGCATCAAAAGTGTCTTGCACTTTCTCATCCCAAACAAAAGGAACGTTGGTACATATAAAGCATAAGAATCCATGGAATTTAATTTCATAATCTAGAATAAACTGGCGAAGTAAATTGGCCTTACCTTGAAGGCTCTACAATTGGTGCAGAGGACATCGAGGGGGAAGATTCTGGATGGCTTGAACCTTCAAGGGATCAACGGTGATCATGTTTTGGGATACAATGAATCCTAATAAGTGGGTGGTTGGGAAACAAAACATACACTTGAGGGGGTTCACATGGATGTTATATTTGTGACATCATAGGAAGACTCCTCATAAGTCGTCCAAATGTTGGGAATGATTCTAATATCGATCCATGAGGTCATCGAAATAGACAACTATAATGTGAACATGGTTGTGGAAGAAAAAGTTCATGGATCACTGAAAAATTTATCCAACATTTTTAAGGTTAAACGGCATGACACGGTACGCAAAAGTTCCCCAGGGGGTAGTAACACCGGTTTTATATTGTTCTTCTTTGTGGATCTGGACTTTGTTATAACCAGAAAAACCATCCATGAAGGAAAATATTTCATGAACGACACATCCATCTATGATTTGTTCAATAAATGGAGTGGGGAGTTTATCTTTGGAACAAACCAAATTCAAATCATGGAATTCAGTACACACACCAATGGTTCCTTGTTTTTAATTAACGGGAAAAAGGATTGGAAACCCAAGTGGCATACACGATGGAGTTATTAAATCCTTCTTTGCGTAGTTTTTCGATCTCAGCTTTGATTGCAGGGGCCTTTGACGGCTGAATGGGTCATTTTTTTGGGGGAACATGGGGAACATCAAGCCATGTGTCGATGCAATGTTCAACAATAGATGGATCAATACCAAGCATCTCGGTATAGGACCAAGAAATAATATCATGAAATTCCTCAAAAAGTGTTGTGTAGGTGGTCACTTCTTCAAGAAAGAATGAAGTATCGATCGCAATATCCTTGACTATCACAAGTTTTGTTTATATGTTGACTTGGATGGTTGGTCAGATATTGGCCATGTTACCTTCTTCAAATGCTTTAGGTGTCAGGATTGGGTTTTTGAACCAATCGACACTTCCATGAATAAATTATTTCGCTTCGACAGAGCATTGGTCTAAAGATGAGGAAGGTTAATCGAGGATAAAAAATGAGCAATGGTGCATATCATCCCAAGTATATTCAAGAGTTGAAATAGCTTCAAGGATCTCTTCGTCATTATGAAAGTAGCTCCTAGATAAATTAGAGGGATCTTCCGCAGTCGAGGAGGGGGAAGGATGACTGGAAGTGGAGATCATATAAATAGTGTTGTTGGTGTTCAAGGAAGAGGCCAGAGGGTGGATTTCTTTAAGGACGGTGATTTCAAAGTCATGGGAGTTTTTGCAAAGAGTCAAGAGAAGGGATCGGTACTCGGGTAGGTTTGGGAAATGATGGGAATAATGACTATATAGGCAAAAAACTATGCACAAGTGGTTTATTAGTAGAGATTTGTTCTTAATCGCAAGGATGGTGGGTACATTGAAAATTGGAGCGTCATCGGTCTTGACTAATATGAGCATATCTATGCAAGGGAATGAAAAATTGGGACAGTTTTATGTTGCATAGAAGAAAACATTGCATAAAGCATAAGTAGCAGGTGGATCTAGTTCTGTTAATACTTTAGCTTCCTTTACCCCAGTATTCATGGAAGGAAGGGGTACAAGAGTAGATGCAGAAGCAGTTTATTGTGTACCAGGAGGTGGGTATGACAGTGTTTCAATAGGTTGGACTGATGTCAACATGAATTGTGGTGTCAGCGTGGGGTTGGGTGGATTAAGGTACCACACTAGAATTCCCAAAGTGAATCTTGGAAGGTTGACAGTAGCCATGAATGGTTTATTCCCAATTCCAGAAGGTGGAAAGAGGAAGGTGGTCATGTGTATGGGAAATGAACCCCAATAATTCCCTAGAGTCAGTGGTTGGGGTTATGGCCGAGTTTGTGATGAGTTCATAAGGTTATCGGATGTGATCGTGCACAAATACTATATGTCAGGCATAAAGGGAGGATGTGGGAGGGACAAAAAGGTGTCTGTCAAAGGGGAACCAGTAAATAGGCCTTGACCAATGATAGATAGGGAGGGAATGGATATGCTTTCAATGGTGGTGTCGATGGTAGGGAGGACATGCTCTGGAGTGCCTGATCCTTTACTATGGAAATACGTCAATTGGTTGATAGTCACGATATTCCCATCATGGGGGAACATCAGGATTCGAAAGACGATAGAAGAAATGGCTCACATTGCATACATGTAGTTATGTCTAAGGAGGAGGTTGTAATATAGATGTGCATTCACAAACTTGATGTCAATCAACACAGTTTTTTCAGCCAACACAATGGGGGAATTAGTGAGAACGCATTTTGGTTGGGAAGCGTGACCATCATAAGAACGAAGGGTGGTGGTTGAGGGTTGAAGGCTTGGTGAACTGAGATTCTTCTAAACAAAGGTTGACCTAACACAAGTGGATGCACCTTCATTGATGATGTATCGATGAATGACCCAATTCCTAATGGTGAACAAAACCTGGAAGGATATGGATGATGGAATCCAATGTTCTCCTTGATCCAAGTTGAAAGTGATCAACCCTGAATCAAAGGGATCGACATAACTTAAAGAAGATAATAAGGATTTGTGTTGTGAAGGAAAATTTATTAAGACTTCTAGAGCAGACATGGTAGAGGGAGACTCGGCTAATTCATCAACGATACTATAATTGAGAGAAGCTATACCAGTGGGGTTGTTCGCGACGGGATGCAAGGGAACCTAGATACTTTGGTAGTCCTGTCCATGGGGGGTCTCAAAAAATGTAAGGATATATCAAGAGCAGTGGAGGTAGATGTCGTAGAGGGATTAGGGGTTTCTGAGGTGGAGCCATATTGGTTGTGTCGAGTCTGTAAATTGACGTTAGATGACAATGTCATAATATGGTGGACACTGGGGTCAAGAGGTTGACTTGAAGAAGCAGTCGTGTTATTTTTTTGTACCAATGGTTGGGTTGCAACCATTCCTCAGTTTGGTAATGGGTTCAATAGATCCATAGGTGGAGGACATCGTGGTGCTGGGTTTGGTCATGCCAGAGCGACAACAATGGTTTCACGTTGATTTTTGGCTTGTAATAGGTGTCATACTTATTGCATCCAGGGGCACTAGTGTGTATAATGGTAATAAACATCACAAATGGTACATGGATGGTTAGTCTATAACTTAGGGTTATTCCCAGGTCTAGGTGTACACTCAATTTTCTGTGAAGAGACATTAACTCCATTGTTTTTAGGAGGGTTGGGTTGTTGAACGAACCCTTGAGGTTGGTTGTTTCCTTAGTTCCTACTCTTTGTCTTATTTCCTACAATTGTTTGTTATTAGGGGAGAGTTTATTGGGGAGATTTTGTTGAGCATAGACCTATCCTTGAGGAATAGCAGTAGTCAGGGCTAGTGCAAGTGTAAGTGGAATAGGTGGTGGGTAGTAGGAAAGAGTGGCTCGAGGGGATACAAATCCTACCTTTTTTCCATTGCAAGAAGATTCCAGGAAATTCTATCCATGAAGATGAGGAATAGGTGTAAGAGATTCATATGAAGGTGTGGCTTCGTAATGAGCCGATGTGGATGAAAATTCAAGGATGTATCCAGCATGAGAAACACTACCGGAATTACCGTAGTGAGTTGGCATCTAAGGAGAGGCTTTGTATAGGTGGGGGTGTTGGGTGATAGATCCAATGAATCCATCAACAGTATGGGATTCCCTTGGTGTATTGTTTCATGAAGAACTAGCACGAGGAGCATCAGGTATGATGGTGTAAAGGTAACCTGATTGGGCATAGATAAGTTCGAAGAAATTTTCTTTTATGATTTCTTCTTCCTCAATTTGTTTCTGCTCAGATGTAATATCCTTGGACATATGGGGGAGTAATGCTTTAAGAAACCAATAAAGGAAGATCCTTTCATCTAACTGGATTTTGCACAAAATATGGTGTTGATGCCACTCATGGATGTGATCTGTGATATGGTTAGTAGTGTTATGTCTACAAGATAAAAGGATTTCCATGCCCTCATTGTAACAGATGCATAGCTGGAAGTACTAGAGGAACATCGAGGATAAAGAGGATAAATTAGGATAAATGGCATGGAGTAGCTCAATGTACCATTTGGCTACGACACTAGTGAATGTGCACTAGAAAATCGATAGTCTAATAGATTCATCCAATATGTCATTGGGAGAACACCATAACTGGAAGGACATGATATGGTTTTGAGAGTCTTCTCCCACCTTTTTTTCAAACTTAGGGATATTCGAAGGGAGTTTGGTAGGCATGGGAGGGAACAATGGTTCATGACGGATGGGTACATTCATTAAACATGCCTTTGGTTTGCACACACATCTTGTAAACTCTTATTTTCATCTTCTTGTTGACACAGATATTTCGACAAGGGTTCACACTCCGTCGACACCCATAAACACCACAATTTCTCTGAGCACCGACCCAAACAGGTTTTACCATGTCCAACAACACCTGCAGAGAAGATGAAATATCACCTTAGATGTTCAAGGGAGAACTATCGAAACCACGTTTCCGGAGTAAGGAGGAGGATCTCACGCATCTAATTTTTTTATATCCTTTTACTATTGCCACATTAAACTAAGATTCAGGAAGGTGTTTTATCATCATTCATTCATGTCAGAAACCATTTATATTGCATTGGTTACCACTCATGTTAGATCACAGAATTATGTTTACTAATAAAAAGATCTCTACGTATCACATCATTAATAATGTAAAGACATCACATCATTCAGGAATAAAAACCATATTGCAGCATCAAATCATTCAGATCGCATCATTAAAATAGTAAAAGAAGAAAAAACACAAGACAAAGAGTTTCCATCAACATATTTCCATGTCATATTACTTCACACATCAAAATAGGTTCCTGAAATACATTCTCAGAGTTGCAACAAGGAACAAAACATAGATTGATCTTCCACAGATGTCAAGAAGATCATCATGTTGATGTAATTGTAACTTCAGAATGTATTCACTTGTAATTCTCATCTATTATAACCTGATGTTTATTCCGGGATGTTATCATGTTATGTCACACCCCAATGTTCTGATCAGGAGAATAAATAATGTAAACAAGTCATGTCCAGTCATAGTGGATAACCCTCAGATTGTCTAAGGGTTAAAGTCCCTGCAGTTCTGGGGCACTAGGGTTATTAGACTCTCCAAGTAGAGGTCGGCCCTAGTAGGGTTTTAGTCATGTTGGATTAGTATAAATAGAGAGATGGACTCTCTATTTAGAACACATCTCTCACACACTCAAGTGTAGTGCATAAGTGAGGAAGGAGAAGACATTGGGGCTAGACAAGAAGAAGATTACTGCTGTCGGGAGTGCATCTTAATTTTTTGGGGTTTTACCTTTTGTGCTGATTCTATCTCTAAGGAAGTTGCAGTATTTTATCCATTTATGGTTTCCACAATGAAAAACACTGTGTTAATTGTCTCTTGTGTTTGATTGATGTAATTGTTGTTCTCTCAGTAAAGATCCTAACATAATGCTAGCTTGAATGTTGAAAAACTAACATGGTATCAGAGCTAACCTAAGAAGAAGACACTATGCAGCTACAGGAACTGGGGCTTCCTACTTTGTGGATCTCTCTCCACATATTTTCAGCAAAATTAAGGTTGAATAACTCTCCTCCTTAGGGTGCATCTTTCTATCGAAGCAAAATCCAATTCTGAGGTTTTTCAGTTTTGGACCTACCACTGTTGCCGAAAATTAGGGCTTTTCACAGAAGAGGAATTTTTCAGTGAACCCAGGCCTAGATTGATCTCCTCCCAAAAATCAAAGTTAGGGAAAAATTTCAAGACATTTGGTGGATAGATCTCCAGAAAAGAAAAACCCTAATTTTCTCCTGAACCAGCTCTACAGGATTTCAGCTCAAGTTTCAGATACGACATCTTGACCTGGTAAGATCTAAAAAAATTTGTATTTACATTTGAGGTTCTCAGTTGAGATGTCTCATCATACCAAGATTGATGAAAAGCTTGAGGGAGCTGATAACTTTCGACCTTGGAAGTATAGGATCTCCTTGGTCTTGAAAGAGAATGAGTTGGACTCCTGCATCCATGAGGAGGTTCCAGTTCCAGAGGGAGATGAGGCTAAGGTCTTGCATAAGAAAAAAATGGTTATGGCAAAGAGGATCATTGCCAATTCTATCAAGGATGACCTTATACCTTAGGTGTCCTCTCTCAAGACACCTAAATCTATGTTTGATGCCCTAACCAAATTGTTTGAAGGGAAGAACATAAACCAGAAGATGACTCTAAGAAACCAACTAAATAATGTGAATATTCACAATGCAGAAACAATCCATTCTTACTTCACAAGAGTTTATCAAATCAAGGAACAACTAGAAGCTGCTGATGAAAAAGTGGAAAATGCAGAGATTGTGATGACTACCTTGAATGGCCTTCCTAGGTCATGGGATCCTTTCATCCAAGGAATATGTGCTAGAAATAAGTTATTCAAATTCAGCAGACTATGGGAAGAGTTCTCTCAAGAAGAAGCTCAGATAGCAGCTCAAGAAGAAAAGATGGGAAGTGAATATCAAGCTCTCACAGTACACTCCAAATCACATTCAAAGTCAACCAAAAGAAGATCTCATAGCTCCAGAGGTAAGCACTATCACAAATATAACACTAGAAAATATTTATCTAGGATCATATGTTATACATATGAAATAGAAACTAATGAAGAGGAGCAACAAAAGAATACATCATGCTCATGCCGCAGAGGATGATGAACCATCCAAGAAGAGATCCAGATATGAAAGTGAAAATTCTTCAAGCGAGGATGAATATGTTCTGATCTCCGCTCTCAAAGGTAACATCACTCATGGAAGTGATGATTGGCTTATAGACAGTGGGGCTTCTAAACATATGACTGGATTCAAGGAATCCTTTGTGAGACTGTCAGAACATGAATCACCTCACAAGGTGAAGCTAGGAGATGACTACCAATATCCAATAAAAGGTAGTGGGGAATATTCTTATAAGTTAGACTCTGGAAAGTCTCTAACAATGAAAGAAGTATTGTTTGTGCTAGAACTCAAGAAGAACCATCTCTCCATATCAGCATTATATGCAAAAGGAATGTGGGTTGCATTCATAGATGGTCAAGTCATCATGTGGCCAAAAGGAAAGACTATCGATGATGTGGTAGTGATTAGAGAACAAGAAGGAGGTTTGTAAAAATTGAAGGCCCATAAAGAACAAGCCTTGGTCCATAACACAATAGAGCCAAGTGAACTTTGGCATAGAAGGCTTGCACATGTGCATTACAGAACACTACCTATTGCAAGCAAAGCTATTGCAGGTCTTCCAGAAATCCAAGCAAAACATGATGGGGTCTGCAAAGGTTGTGCGAAAGGAAAGAATACAAAGAAGACATTTCCAAGCAGTGAAGGCAAAGAAAAAGGAATCTTGGAAATCATCCACTCCGATGTATGCGGTCCTATGTCATCAAACTCTCTAAAAGGTTATGCATATTATGTTTCTTTTATTGATGAATTTTCTAGGAAGACATGGGTTTACTTCATGAAGAACAAAGACAAAGTATTTAGTAAGTTCAAGGAATTCAAAGCCTTGATCGAGAACCATACTGAAAAGAATATCAAGACCTTTTGATCAGAAATAGCAGAGAATTCACTTCAAATGAATTCAAACAGCTATGCAAAGAATCAGGGATTAAGAGGGAGTTGTCCACTCCTTACAATCCACAACAGAATGGGATTGCAGAGAGGAAGAATAGAACTATCATGAAAGATGCAAGAGAAATGCTTCATTATCAATATCTTCCTATGCATATTTGGGTGAAAGCTGCCATAACAATAGTGTATGTACAGAACCGTACTCCACATAGAGTACTTGAGAACAAGACTCCTGAAGAATTATTCTCCGGAAAGAAACCAGAAGTCATCCATCTCAGAATATTTCGTTGTCCTGTGTACATCTACATTCCAAAAGAGAAGAGGACTAAATTAGATCCTTCAGGAAAGAAGGGTATATTTGTGGGATACTCTGAAAGCTCAAAGGCTTACGGAATATATTTCCCAGGATACAAGAAGATTGACATCAGCAGGGATGTGACATTTGATGAAGACACAGTATACAACAAATCCAGAAAGAGACCTACTGAAGAACCTGAAGAAGCAGAAGCACCCAGAATTCATGATACAACCATGAATGAAGAAACTCAAGAATAAGATCGAGAATTTGAAGAACCACAAAGACCTATAGATCCACATCTGGAGAAGAATACTCATAAGAGGAAACCTACTTGGGTACGAGAACTTATCCAGGGTGCGGAAAGATATGGGGCTCCAGAAGAGAATCACAAAGAAAGAAAGAGGACCATATCCTTCTCCGGGTATGTAGCTTTACTATGTGATTTCATTGATAAAGAACCTTCTAGTTATGAAGAAGTGGCAGAACGGAAATAATGGAAGGATGCTATGATCGAAGAATACCAATCGATCATTAAGAATGATGTTTGGGATGTTGTCCCAAGACCAGACAGGAAGTTAGTTGTAACTTCCAAATGGATCTACAAGATCAAACATGCTGCAGACGATAGCATTGAAAAATACAAGGCAAGATTTGTGGCTTGGGGTTTCTCTCAAAAGGAAGGAATAAACTATGAAGAAACCTTTGTACCTATATCCAGATACACTTCCATTAGATCGGTACTTTCTCTGGCTGCAGTGATGAAATGGAAGATACACTAGATGGATGTCAAGGCTGCTTTCTTGAATGGTGTAGTAGAAGAGGAAGTGTATGTAGAACAACCACTCGGTTTTGAGACACATGATAGGGAGTCTCATGTATGCAGATTGAAGAAAGCCCTGTATGGTTTGAAATAGGCACCCGGGACCTGGTACAGCATAATTGACATCTTTCTATCCATTTTGGGATGTACCAAGAGTAAAGCAGATTCCAACCTTTACTACAAGGTTGAAGATGGAAACCCAGTGATGCTTCTAATATATGTAGATGATCTGTTTGTAATAGGTATGGATGGGTTGATTACTGATACGAAGAGAAAGCTTGCTGCTGAGTTCGAGGTGAAGGACTTGGGCATGATGCATTATTTTCTAGGTATGGAGGTGTGGCAGAGTGCGGATGGAATCTTCCTTGGAGAAGGGAAGTATGTAGTAGAGATCCTGAAGAGGTTTGGGATGATGGACTGCAAGACTATGGCCACACCTATGGCATCGAACCTGAAGCTATTGAGCGATGCTTCATCAGAGTTGGTTGATGCTACGATGTATCATCAGATGATTGGGTCATTGATGTACCTGACGAGCATGAGACCAGACATTTTCTTTGTTGTGAACACCTTGATCCAGTTCTTGATAGATCCGAGAAATGTTCACTTGAGTGCCCCATTTTGTTAGACTCTTTTATTATTCAACTATATTATTAATTGAGGGCATTTTATCACAAATGACCTGGTTAAATTTTGAAATATATGTTTTGATCATGTTGATACATTTGGGTACTCATGGATAAATGAAATTTTGCAATGCAACATTGTACTGCCTTGTTGGACAGACTATTTCAAGTGTTAAAATATGTTATGGTTTCAGGGCATTTTGAGTACAAACGGCCTGGTTTAATACGATGAAGTAAAATGACTTATATATGTATTGATTGTTGTGTCACAATGATTGCTTATGAATGAATGGACATTGGTAGATAGATTATATAATGTGATATGATTGGTCTTAAAATGTATGAAAGAAATATATGAACAATTTTCATTTCTTACGATGTATTGGTAGATGCTTTGACAGTTTTCTAGTGTGACAGGGACCCAACTGCGCAATGACACAAGGTGGTGTCAATGCCACATGAATTTCAGTTTGAGTATGAACAGGATATCAGGTGATACAATTTATTTTAATAATATTTTGATTAAATTGTGTAGTACGATTAATGCACACGGTTTTCATGTGTGTAAGCACATGATCTTGGTTCCCAATCGATCCACAAAGGATGATGGGGTTGCACGGAAGAAAGTACCCGTATGGTTAGCACATATTTTCCATGTGGCAGGTTGAAAAGTGAGAGAGGATTTTACCTGCAAGAGGCATGCTGCCGTGAGGGTAGGCCGTGGACTCGGTCACTCACGAGGATTAACTGAGGGGCGCGCAATGAGGTGTCGACCTTATTCCTCAGTAGCCATGAGTCTCTCTACAGCGTGGATTGGACTGAGTTAACATGGTATCAGCCATCGCACTAACTCCCCGCCACGGAAAGTGGGACATTTGAAGGGCATGAAGACGGTCATGGCACCCTTGATGTCGCCTGGAGAAACAAAAGAAACTATTCAACTATAAGGTTGTAAATATGTAATAACTAAAACTCGTGACTTAGAAGTAAAGTAATGGAAAGTACAACCTTAGGAAAAAAAAATTAAAAAAAAATTAAAATAATAATAAGAATAAAAAAAATAAAAATAAAAGAAGATTCTAAATCTTAACACATTGCACACACACAAAAATAGAAAACCAAAACAAAAATCTAGGAATGAAATATAGGAACGGTTTTAAGTATAGAAATCCTAAATTAAGCACATTGCATAAATGCATATGAAATTACATAAATGCATATCACAAAGATCCGTTGAAATAAAATAAAATAAAAAGAATTCAAAATAAGAATAAATAAAAATAATAATGCAAAACGATATAAATAAAGAGGTAGGGTTTGAGTAGGGGGATGCTTTTTTTACCCTAATGTTGGATGGATGAGAGAATGCAGAGGCGGATGGTGGCTGTAGAGAGTTTGACTCATCAGGTGTGAACAGGGTTGGGAGGCCCTTAGTGATTCTACACACTCTGATCATGCTTGGGTACTTCTTCCTGCAACCCCATTCAGCTCGGGGGTCCTTGGGGAAGGAGAGTACCCATTGGAATGGTAGGGAGGTCAACTGGTGGATCTCTTATGATTGGGAACTGATCGATGTTCGTGGGAACTTGAAAAAGCTCATGGTGTGGCAACTTTAGAAGGAACAAGCCTGCACAAGGAAACTCAGGTTTTCTTTTCTGGATTGTTAAATTGTTGCTATAATTTCGATTCCTGAAGTGTATTATTAAAGACCCATAATGGGCATTTGAGTTGTATCGCAGACCATGTCTTTGTTTCTTTATAAGATCTGGATTTTATTGTAGATCTGTAGTGGTATTTTATTATAGATCTGGATTTATATCCTAGATCTGTGTTTGCGTTTATGCCAGTATTTTTATGAGATCTGGATTTATATTTATGTTTGTAATTCGATTTGTAAAAAGTAGATTGTTTTTCTTTGGTATGCACTAGTTTACAATCCTCAACTTTGAGTGTGCATGCATAAATCTAGTATGGTACGTGTCTGCATGTATGAACCGATTACTGTATGCATTACATGTTTAGATTTGATGATTTCAGGCAGTGTCGGTTAATGCATGAGCCACAGATGGCAGTGCTGAGCTTGCGATTTCTATTTTCTGTTGAGCCTGTGGTCTTTTTGTTGTTTTGAGGCTGCGATCTAATTTTTCCTTTTTGGAGCCTGCGATTTGACTATGTGTCACCTGGTATGAGCTATGATCTACGTTTCCTTTTTGGGAGTCTGCGATTTGGCTTAAGCCTGCAATATGTCATATGATATGATGCGATCTATGTTTTTCTTTTGGAGCCTCATATTTATGCTTCCCTATCTGATCCATCTTGATAGAACACTGTAAATTCAAGCTTTTACATATCTAATTTATATTATGGCATGAATCTATGATTTGTCACATGATATGGGTCTGCGTTTTTCTTAGGGTAAGAGCTACAATTTATTATTTCTAGGAGCCGGCTATTTTAACCTTGTTGGGAGCATTTTAATGTTAATGGGAATGAGGGGGCAACTTGTATGCATGCCGATTTCTTTATCGATGGGGTTCTGACCTAAAAATGGATGTTTGATCGATGGGGTTTCAATCTGGAAATTGCATGTTAAATTTTTGTCAAACGATGGTCATTTGTTTGCTGGAAGATTGATATGATTAAAAAAGACAGAAACAAGAAAATCCCATGTCTATGCCATGATTCAGAAGTTGGTGGCCAATGAAAGTTTGATTTTATGCTTGTCTAAAAAGGTTTTGATATGTGCCACGATTTCCAATCTGTCTATCAATGATAGCTTGCGTTAAATTTTTTTCTGAATTCAGTTTGTATACTTTCCCATTAAGCAAGCAAGTGCCCCTCACGGGCTCCTCCTCCATGTGACTTGGTAGTTAGGGCTTTGTTTGGATATTTCTATCACCGTTGGAATGTAGAGGTGTCTGTTAACAGAATATATATTTTTGTGAGCACTCGTATCTTTTCAAGGTTTGATTTTGGTTATCGACACAGGAGGGTTTTACTTTATTGTTTAATTTTTATTCTGTACTTGCAACAACTAAATGACTTTGAATCACTAAATGGGAAGCATGCCCAATACTTTATTGAAGGGATGAAAGTTCTGCAGTTTCATTCAAGGGATAATGCGGAAGTTAGGTAACACGTTATATGGTCTATCAACTGATTTACTAATTGACTTCATATATTGTATATGTGTAGTCTGATCATCTCATGATCATCGTATAATGAAAGTATATCTTTATAAAGATATATTTAATATGTTGACACTCACAGTTGTATTATACATTAGCGCTTTAAAAAGGATCTGATATGTATAGTTCCTACTTCCCCCATATGAGAGATTTGTGTTTTGCTGCACACCTGAGTTTGTTAAATTCCTTCTTATTTCTATTTTGCTTATTTATACAATATTTCTTATAAAGATTTTTTTTTTAAACCATATTTTTAACTACGGTAGTTGCATAAAGCAAAAAGATGAAACATATGAGTAATTAGATAAATATTCTAGTTCACAAATTCTTACCATATTTCTGTTCTAAAACTTTTAGCATAATTCTATTCTGGAATTATATAAACGTTCTGGCTATTTTTATGATAAATAATTCCCAAATCATATATAAAAGTTAACGGATTTTTAGTATAATTCCATTTTTGAAATTATATATGACGTTATGGTTATTTTTATGAAAACTTATTCTGAAAACAAATCTAAAATTAATAGCTTTTTAGTATAATTCTATTCTGAAAATTATACATAANCATTTATGTGATGTTTTATTGTGTTGTTCAATAAGATACATGTGGTTAGAAAAAAAAAAATATACGTGTATTTTCCTTACCATGAGGTTGAAGGGCGTTACACTTGGGGTTTCTCTCAAAAGGAAGGAACAGACTATGAAGAAACCTTTGTACCTATAGCTAGATACACTTCCATTAGATCAGTACTTTCTCTGGCTGGAGTGATGAAATGGAAGATACACCAGATGGATGTCAAGGCTGCTTTCTTGAATGGTGTAGTAGAAGAGGAAGTGTAAGTAGAACAACCACTCGGTTTTGAGACACATGATAGGGAGTCTCATGTATGCAGATTGAAGAAAGCCCTATATGGTTTGAAACAGGCACCCAGGACCTGGTACGGCATAATTGACATCTTTCTATCCATTTTGGGATGTACCAATAGTAAAGCAGATTCCAACCTTTACTACAAGGTTGAAGATGGCAACCCAGTGATGCTTCTAATATATGTAGATGATCTGTTTGTAATAGGTATGGATGGGTTGATTACTGATACGAAGAGAAATCTTGCTGCTGAGTTCGAGGTGAAGGACTTGGGCATGATGCATTATTTTCTAGGTATGGAGGTGTGGCAGAGTGCGGATGGAATCTTCCTTGGAGAAGGGAAGTATGTAGTAGAGATCCTGAAGAGGTTTGGGATGATGGACTGCAAGACTATGGCCACACCTATGGCATCGAACCTAAATCTATTGAGCGATGCTTCATCAGAGTTGGTTGATGCTATGATGTATCATCAGATGATTGGGTCATTGATGTACCTGATGAGCATGAGACCAGACATTTGCTTTGTTGTGAACACCTTGATCCAGTCCTTCATAGATCCGAGAAATGTTCACTTGATTGCTGCAAAGCATATTCTGAGGTACCTGAGGGGTACAGTTGATTATGGGCTCAAGTACGATGTGAATCAAAGGATTAACCTGGAGGGTTATGTTGATTCAGATTGGGTAGGAAGTGCCATCGATAGGAAGAGAACTTCAGGGTGTTGCTTCAGTATGGGATCAGGTGTGATCTCTTGGTTTAGTACGAAGAAATCCTGTGTGGCACTGAGTATAGCTGAAGCAGAGTATGTCACAGCTTGTTCAGCTAGTTGTGAGGTAGTATGGCTATGGAAGCTACTGTCTGATTTATTTGATCTCTAGATGGATGCTATTTGTATACATTGTGACAACCAGAGTTGTGTGAAGTTGTTAGAGAATCCATTGTTCCATGACAAGTCGAAGCACATCGAGATCAAGTATCACTATATCAGGGATATGGTGCAGAGAGAAGTAGTGAAGCTCCAGTATGTTGCGACAGAGGAACAAATAGCTGATGTGTTGACGAAGCCATTAGCCAGAATGAAATTCAAGTACTTCAGGAAGAATCTTGGTGTTCTCCAGATCAAGGTTTCCTCCAAGGGAAAGTGATGAGTCCCAAAGCCATTCTGATGAGAAGGTCAGATGTAAGGGCTGAGCCATTCTGTCATGGTGAGAGGATTCAATTCCTTCCATGTCAGATATGAGTGTTGAGATCCAAATCCATTCTGACAAGCAGGTTAGATGTAAGGGCTGATCCATTATATTTAGTTCCTCCCATGTCAGATATGAGTCCTGAGATTCATATCCATTCTAACGAGCAGGTCAGATGTAAGGGCTGAGCCATTCTATAATGGTGAGAGGATTCAGTTCCTTCCATGTTAGATATGAGAGCTAGCCATTTTATTGAGTAGGGAGGATGTAAGGGCAACTGCCATTCTCTGAGAGAGTGGAGGCACCTGGTCCATTACCAGGTAGCTCAGTCGGGGACTGGGGGCCTTTCTGACAAGGGTGGAGGATTTGGTTCCTTCCAGGTCAGATGTGAGCGCAAGACATTCTGGCGAGGGTGTAGGATTTGGTTCCTACCACGTCAGATATAAGGGAAATTACCATTCTCTGGGATAATCGAGGCACCTGGTCTATTACCAGGTAGCTCAATCTAGGATTGGGGGCCTTTCTAGCGAGGGTGGAGGATTTAGTTCCTTCCAGGTCAGATGTCAGTGCAAGCCTTTCTGGCGAGGGTGGAGGACTTGCTTCCTTCCAGGTCAAATATAAGTGCTGAAACCTTTTCATAGATGATAGTGATGTCCTATAATGCCGGTGAATGTGAGTGTTGGGCCTTTCTGATGTGATTGTAGGTTTCTACATGATCAGATGTGAGTGCTAGGCATGCCTCTCTAATGACTAGGTCAAATGTAAGTCCTAGGTGAAGACCTACATGATGGCTAGGCCTACAACTAGCATGAAAGAAGGCTGGCTCTGTAGAACTTCCTATGATGAGATAGCACACATGATGATGACCAAATGAGATCCATTCTGAGCTATGATATAGATCCAGTTATGATGACTCTGAGATATCTAGATCGGGTGATGATCTAGATCCAGTAGTGATGATCCAAATCGAGTGATGATCCTGATCCAGTGATGATGATCCAAATCAAGTGATGATCCAGATCTAGTGATGATGATCCAGTGACGATGTTCCACCGAGTATGATCCAGTGACGATGTTCCAGATTGAGTATGATCCAGTGATGATGATCCAGATCGAGTGATAATCCAGATCCAGATGAAAGATGACTTGAATATGAATATGAATTGAAGATGTAGATGACAAGAAGAACCAGAGAAGAAGACCAGTGATGAAAATTTTGTCGAGAGAATACCTTCCTAGTTAAGAGGGAGTGTTGATGTAATTGTAACTTCGGAATGTATTCACTTGTATTTCTTATCTATTGTAACCCGATATTTATTCCAGGATGTTATCATGTTATGTCACACCCTGATGTTTCGATCAGGAGAATCAATAATGTAAACAAGTCATGTCAAGTCATAGTGGATAACCCTCCGATTATCTAAGGGTTAAAGTCGCCGCAGTTCTGGGGCACTAGGGTTATTAGACTCTCTAAGTAGAGGTCATCCCTAGTAGGGTTTTAGTCATGTCGGGATTAGTATAAATAGAGAGCTGGACTCTCTATTTATAACACATCACTCACAGACTCAAGTGTAGCGCATAGGTGAGGAAGGAGAAGACACTGGGGCTATACAAGAAGAAGATTACTGCTATCGGGAGTGTATCTTACTATTTTGGGGTTTTACCTTTTGTGTTGATTCTATCTCTGAGGAAGTTGCATGGTTTTCTCCATTTATGGTTTCCCCAATGGAAAACACTGTGTTCATTGTCTCTTTTGTTTGATTGTTGTACTTGTTGTTCTCTCAGTAAATATTGTAACATAATACTAGCTTGAATGTTGAAAAACTAACACATCACACATACAACAATCTCTCCAAAATATTATGAGAACTTATCTTCCTACTACATTCCTAATTCTATATATAGGCTTGTGCCTTTACAAAATGGTCCACTTTACCCGAATCTCTAACTGAATTGGACAAAAAACTACAAAATTATGACCAAGATTTCCAAAACTATGAACAAGCAGACTCTTTTGTCGACTTCTCCACCTTGCTCACCATACTTTTCCTTCACACCATCTGTTTCCTTGTGCAACTTGCTTCATCCTCTGCACCAATACTACCTTCCAATAGGCCCCCAACAGAATATTGTGGCTCTCCCTCGAGCCACATCAAATGGAGACTGCATACTCATTGATATTTATCTTGAAGTCTTTGTACTATTTCTTGACTTCCTCAAATATAGCTTTGGTATTTTCATTGATCGTCGTGCATTATTCCACATCCTACTCAGATGGATGTTCAACAAGTTTGGAGGTCACCTCCTTCCAACTGTCCTATGCAGCTTGAAGTGCATTCACTGCCTTGATTGCTAACTACTCAACCACATCCTATAATTTGTCCAGCTAAGTTGTTTGAAGTTGATGACGCTTTCTTCCCTTGGTTGCTTGCTGCTGCAATTATTTCATTTCCACTTCCTTAGTTACTTACATGACGGGGTGCATTGCTTTGAGTGACACCTGCATTATTGTTAATTGCCCCTTTGCTTCTTGTAGCTATGCGCTCAACTGTTGCAACTTCTCATCTTGAACCATGCTGCCCCAAAATTGCGTGGTCTAATACATGACTTCCTTCATGTCCTTTTCACTTTCTTCCAGTTGTGTGGCTACCCCATCGATCTTTATCTTGCACTCTACCACTTGTTATGGAGGTATGCTTTGGATCATTCATGCCTGCAACTCTTCGAGGTCTCCTATTAATTCTACAATGACCTTCCCTAACCACAAAACTTTGGTCTCTGCAACCATTTCATCTTGTACATCCAGTATTTCTTGATAAGAAAATGCAATGTCTTTCTCCATCCACATCCTATTTTCCCACAACTATGCTTTCTCTAGAATCATTACATCCTGCGGCTATTTGAGGCACTCTATCTCTTACTTCACCAAGAAGTTCCTTCTCCTGTGACTTCACTAAGTGGTCACCAATGATCTGTTCTCAGTCGATAAGTTCCTGGCTCGTCAACTTCTGCAACAGCACCAAAGTGTGGGTTGGAAATTCATTAACATCCAGTACAATTGTCTGAAACTACTGAAGTGAGGCATCAACAATGAACATCCTCACTGCTGGTCTCCAATACTCATGGTGAAATCTATACTATATGGACCTTCTTACCTGTGCTCAACTCGTCAATCCTCTACAATACATTGGCTTCTGGTAATTTCTCCAAAATAACATTAATTAAAGACTGTAATTGAGAATTTACCTCTTTAAATCCTTATGTCGATTGCTTCCTTAGTTGTGCCTCACTCACAGTGGTATCCTTGGTGATCGTCACTATGATACGATTTACCTGCCTGTCTTCCATCTGCACAGTTTTTCTCACTTCTCCTTGCTTCTATCTTCACTTTCTCCCTATCTCTTCAAATTTCCAATCCATCTCAAAGTCCGTCAAAGTCTTTGATGAGGCCTCCTATGACTCTTTCTCTCTCTCTTGCACTTGCGCTTTATCCACTGGGGCATTTGGTGGAGGACCCACTGCAACATCTCTTCCATGTTTACCCATGCTTTCTCCTTCATCATTGTAGGTTCACTTAGTCCATTGTGATATTCTCTCATAGCTTCTTGTTTCAGTCGCAGCAGTACTATCCATGGAAAATATTCAACTGTATGGTCTACATCGGTACAATAGGTACATTGTGACTACAAGTTTGGGAATTCTCACTGATAATTCCATAATACTCCACAATTATAGTATTGCATAGGTCCTCGACCTCTACCAAAACCTTTTTTTCGTCCTCCTCGGAAACCTTCACGAAATCCTCCTTGGTGTTGATACTGTGGTTGATTAAACTGTTGCTATTGTGGTGGATTTGGCTATGGTTGAACATACTGTGGTTGAGTATACTACGGCTGTGTATACTACGACTTCTTTTGAGCATACTGCATCTGAGTATATTCTGGTTTTGAAGGAGCAAATTGTGGTTGTGGCTGCATAACCTATGGTGTTTGCTGTGGTGGTGGTATTTCCACCCATTGGTGTTCTTATCCCTTCATGTAGTACGTATCCATCGTCCTTTCTTAGAGAAATTCGTATGCTCAACAATCCTTGTCTTCATGACTAGCAGAATGAAAAAAAGTGCAATACAAATTCGTAGGCTTGGATACCATCTTCTTAATATACACACATTCTTTGTGTCGATGTCCATGAGTTTCACCTATTTGACACCATGGTAAGCCACCTTGATTTAGCATATTTGGAGCTCCTGACAGCAATTAATTTCATAAATCTAGCCATTGATCCATATGATGTCCCTCCATGTGACATTGAATACACCATACTTCCTCATGCATCTATCTTCCCTTCTTAATATATTTCAATTACATTGTCAGATTCGCCAGTTTTGTTTGTATGTTATTCATGCCAACTCCAATTTCTTCAATTGGTGAAGCTTCCAACTTAATCGCAATTTCCAGTGCTTTGCTATGTGTCACAATATTTTTCTGCATCAATGACATGCATATACATGGTAATAATGCTACAATGAACCACTCTTTGTGTCATACGTTTCTCATTCTGAAACTTACTTTTTCCATCAGTGTCTTGAATCGCTGATTGAAATACCATACCGATTTGTTTGGATATTGTTTGATTTCTTTCAGTTCTGTGATATCTTGCAACTTAGATTTAGGTTTTTGAAACTCTTCAATCAAACCAGTTCTGACCTCTACTAAGTCTTTTGTTTTTTCCCTATCAAAACTTGCATGAATTTCATGTACTGGTCTAATACACGACCTCAAAATCTTGTCGCTAACTAACCCTTCATAATATTTTCATCTAGGACTTGCTTCACAGTCCATGTCACTTCACAAAGAAACTAATATTGTTTGGGATCTTTGGTCTCGTTCTCATGGAACATAGCTAGTTTCACATCATCGCCTGCCATCCTAGGCCTTCTTCCTATGTCTATTGATCTGCTACTATGTTAATGTAATTGTAACTTCGGAATGTATTCACTTGTATTTCTTATGTATTGTACCTGAATGTTTATTATGGGATGTGTCTATAATGGATTTGTGTCATTTTATGTCCCGATGTTCCTATCGGGAGGTTCTATAATGTAAACAAGTCATGTCAAGTCATTGTGGGTAACCCTCCTATTGATCAAGGGTTAAATTCCCCGCAGTTCCAGGGCACAAGGGTTATTAGACTCTCCTAGAGAATTCGGCCCTAGTAAGTTATTGTCAAGTCGCGAATTAGTATAAATAGAGAGTGAGCCTCTATATTTAACACACACTCACTCACACTCAGTTCTAGCGCATAGCTAAGGAAGAAGAAGACACTGGAGCTAGGAAGAAAGAGGCTATTTCTATCGGGAGATCATCTTACTATTTTGGGGTCTTACTTTTGGTGCTAATTCTATCTCTGAGGAAGTTGCGGGGTTTTATCTATTTATGGTTTCCCTGAGGAAAAACAATGTGTTCATTGTCTCTTGTGATTGATTGTTGTGCTTGTTATTCTCTCAGTTAAATATCCTAATATAATGCTAGCTTAATGTTAAAAATATAACATGGTATCAGAGCTAACCTAAGAAGAAGACATTGTGTAGCTGTGAAAACTAGGGCTTCCTACTTTTTGTATCTGTATCCATAGATTTTCATCAAAATAAGTTTGGGCTGACACTCCTCCCTAGGGTGCATCTTTTTGTTGAAGCAGAAACCAATTCTGAGCTTTTTCAGTTTTGGACCCGACACTACTACCGTAAATTAGGGCTTTCCATAGAAGTGGAATTTTTCAGTGATCCCATGCCTTGATTGATATCCTCCTAAAAATCAAAGTTTAGAGATCAAGATCAAAGCATTTGGTTGAATAGAACTCCGAAAAAGTCAAACCCTAATCTGCTCCTGAACCAGCACTACAGAAATTCAGCTCCAAATCTAGATCTGACATCTTGACCTGGTAAGATCTAAATATTTTGTATTTCCATTTGAGGTTCTCAATTAATATGTCTCATCATACCAAGCTTGATGAAAATCTTGAGGGAGCTGATAACTTCTGATCCTGGAAGTATAGGATCTCCCTGGTTCTGGAAAAAAATGAGTTGGACTCCTATATTAATGAGGAGGTTCCAGTTCCATAGGGAGATAAGGCTAATTCCTTACACAAGAAGAACTTGGTTATGGCTAAGAGGATTATTTCTAATTCAATCAAGGATCACCTCATACGACAGGTGTCCTCCCTAAAGACACCTAAAGCTATGTTTGATGCCCTAACCAAATTGTTTGAAGGGAAGAACATAAACTAGAAGATGACTCTAAGAAACCAACTGGAAAATGTAAATATCCAGAATGCAGAAACCATCCAGTATTACTTTACAAGGGTCTCTCAGATCAAGGAACAACTGGAAGTAGTAGATGAATAAGTGTAGAATGAAAAGATTGTAATGACCACCTTGAATGGTCTCCCTAGATCATGGGACTCCTTTATTCAAGAAATCTATGCCAGAAATAAGTTAGTCAAGCTCAGCAGACTATGGGAGAATGCTCTCAACAAGAAGCTTGAATAGTAGCTAAAGAAGAAAATATTGAAAGTGAAGATCAAGCTCTCACAGTACACTCCAAGAAAACTAGAAGAAGTTCTCATGACCTCATAGGTAAGCACTCTCACAAAGATAACACTAGAAAATATTTGTCTATAATTAGATGTTATACATGTGATGAGAAAGGACACTATGCTAGAGAATGTCCTAGAAACAAAAATGTCTCCCACATGAAGAAGGGAAACAAGAGAAAACATCATGCTCATGCTACAGAGGATGATGAACCTTCCACAAAAAGAATCCAACATGAAGGTGATGATTCCTCAAGTGATCAAGAATATGTTTTGATTTCAACTCTCACCAAAAACATTACACATGGAAGCAATGATTGGCTTATAGATAGTGGGGATTCCAATCATATGACGGGATTCAAGGAATCCTTTGTGAAACTATTAGAATATGAATCACCACATAAGGTGAAACCTAGAGATGACTACCAGTATCTAATAAAAGGTAGTGGGGAATCCTCCTATAATCTAGACTTTGGAAAGTCTATGACAATGAAGGAAGTATTGTTTGTACCAGGACTAAAGAAGAACCTCCTCTCCATATCTGCATTAGATGCAAAAGGAATGAGGTTTGCATTTATCATATGGCCAAGTTATCATGTGGCCAAAGGGAAAGACTATTAATGATGCAGTAGTGATTGGGGAACAAGAAGGAGGTCTATAAAAATTGAAGGGCCATCCAAAACAATCCTTGGTCCATGACACAGTAGAGCCAAATGAACTTTGGCATAGAAGGCTTGCACATGTGCATTACAGAGCACTACCACTTGCAAGCAAAGCTCTTGAAGGTATTCTAGAAATTCAAGCAAAACATGATGGGGTCTGCAAAGGATGTGCAAAAGTAAAGAACACAAAGAAGACATTTCCAAGAAGCGAGAGAAAGGAAAAAGGAATCCTGGAAATCATCCACTCCGATGTATGTGGTTCAATGTCATCAAGTTCATTAAGCGGGTATGCATACTATGTTTCTTTTATTGATGACTTTGCTAGGAAGACATGGATTTACTTTATGAAGAACAAAGATGAAGTTTTCAGCAAGTTCAAGGAATTCAAAGCCTTGATCAAGAACCACACTAAAAAGAGGATCAAGACCTTTCTATCAGATAATGGAAGAGAATTCACATCAAATGAATTCAAAGAGTTATGCAAAGACTCAGGGATTAAGAGGGATTTATCCACTCCATATAATCCACAACATAATGGGGTTGCAGAAAGGAAGAATAGAACTATCATGGAAGCTACAAGAGCAATGCTTCATGATCAAGATATTCCCATGCATCTATGGGCAGAAGCTTCCAGAATAGTGGTGTATGTACAGAACCATACTCCACATAGAGTACTTGAGAACAAGACACCTAAAGAAGTATTTTCTAGTAAGAAACTAGAAGTTAGCCATCTCAGAATATTCCGTTGTCTAGTATACATACAAATTCCGAAAGAAAAGAGGACAAAGTTCAATCCTTCAGGAAAGAAGGGTATATTTGTGGGATACTTTGAAAGATCGAAGGCTTATAGAATATAATTCCTAGGTTTCAAGAAGATCGACATCAGCAGGGATGTAACATTTGATGAAGACTCACCCTACAACAAATCCAGAAAGAAACCTGCTGAATTTCCTGAAGAATTGGAAGCACCCAGAATTCATGACACAACCATGAATGAAGAAACTCAAGAAGAAGATCAAGAATTTGAAGAACCTCAAGGACTTGTAGATCCACCTTAGGAGAAGAATCCTCATAAGAGGAAACCTGCTTGGGTATGAGAAGCTATCCAAGGTGCGGAAAGATATGGGGCTCCAGAAGGGAATCGTAGAGAAAGAAAGAGGACCAGGTCCTGCTCTGGATATGTAGCATTATTATGTGATTTCAGAAACAAAGAACCTTCCAATTATGAAGAAGCGGGGGAAAGTAAATAATGGAAGGATGATACGATCGGAGAGTATCAATCGATCATGAAGAATGATGCTTGGGATGTTGTCCCAAGACCAAAAGGGAAGTCGGTTGTAACTTCCAAATGGATCTACAAGATCAAGCATGCTACAAATGGTAGCATAGAAAAATATAAGGCAAGATTTGTTGCTCGTGGCTTCTCCCAGAAAGAAGGAATAGATTATGAAGAAACTTTTGCACCTATAGCCAGATACACTTCCATCAAATCAGTACTTGCTCTAGCTGCAATGATGAAATGGAAGATACACCAAATGGATGCCAAGACTACTTTATTGAATGGTGCAGTGGATGAGGAAGTTTATGTGGAGCAGCCACTCAGTTTTGAGACACATGATGGGGAGTCTCATGTTTGTAGATTGAAGAAATCCTTGTACAGTTTGAAACAGGCACCCAGGACATGGTATGACAGATTTGACATATTTCCAGTTTGGGCTTTACCAAGAGTAAAGCAGATTCCAACCTTTACTACAAGGTTGAAGATGGCAACCCAGTGATGCTCCTATTGTATGTATATGATCTATTTGTAATAGGTATGGATGGGTTGATTGCTAATACAAAGAGGAAGCTTGATGCCGAGTTCAAAATGAAATACTTGGGTATGATGCATTATTTTATAGGCATGGAGGTGTGGCAGAATGCAGACGGAATATCCCCGGGACAAGGGAAATATACGGTAGATATCCTGAAGAGATTTGGGATGATGGAATGCAAGGCCATGACCACACCTATGGAATCGAACCTGAAGCTGTTGAGTGATGCTTCATCAGAAGCGTTTGATGCTATGATGTATCGTCATATGATTGGGTCCTTGATGTACTTGACGAACATGAGACCATATGTTTGCTTTGCTATGAACACCTTAATCCGGTTCTTGATCCGAGACATGTTCACTTGATTGTTGCAAAGCATATTCTGAGGTACCTGAGGGGTACAATCGATTATGGGCTCAAGTATTAGGTGATTCAGAAGATTAACCTCGAGGGCTATGTTGATTCATATTAGGCAGGGAGTGCCATTGTTAGGAAGAGCACTTCAGGGTGTTGCTTCAGTATGGGATCAGGTGTGATCTCTTGGTTTAGCAGGAAGCAATCTTGTGTTGCACTGAGTACATATGAAGCAGAGTATGTCGTAGCTTGTTCAGCTAGTTGTGAGGCAGTATGGCTGAGGAAGATCATGTCTAATTTATTTGATCTCCAGTTGGATGCTACTTGTATATAAAATGACAACCATAGTTGTGTGAAGTTGTCAGAGAACCCGATGTTCCATGACAAGTCAAAGCATATCGATATCAAGTATCACTATATCAGGGATATGGTGTAGAGAGGAGTAGTGAAGCTCCAGTATGTAGTGTTGGATGAACAAATAGTTGATGTGTTGATGAAGCCATTAGCAAGAGTGAAGTTTGAGTACTTCAGGGAGAAGCTTGGTGTTCTCTAGATTGAGGTTCCTTCCAAGGGGAAGTGATGGTCTATGAGCCATTCTGACATGGTGAGAGGATTGGTTCCTTCCATGGTTAGATGTAAGGGCTAATCCATTCTATCATGGTGAGAGGATTAGTTCCTTCCATGTCAGATATGAATGTTGAGCCATTCTGATATGACTCTAGGATTGGTTCCTACATGATCAGATATAAGGGCTATAGCCATTCTCTGAATGGAGGTGCATGTTTTGTTACTAGGAATACTCGGTCTAGGACTAAGGTCCATTTTGATATGACTATGAGATGTAGTCTTACATGATCAGATGTCAGTGCATGGCCAATCTGATGTGATTAAGGGATGTGTTCTCACTTGATCAGATATAAGGGCTGTAGCCATTCTTTGAATGGAGGTACCTGGTCAGTTACTAGGAAATCTCAGTCTTGGACTGAGGGAGATTCTGATATGACTGTGGGATGTGTTCTCACATGATTAGATATGAGTGCATGTCCATTCTGATGTGATTGAGGGATGTGTTCCCACTTGATTAGATATAAGGGCTGTTACCATTCTCTAGGAGAATGGAGGCACCTGGTCGGTTACCAAGAACCCTCAGTCTGGGACTGAGTGCCCTTCTAACATGGTGAGAGGATTAAGTTCCTTCCATGGTTAGATGTAAGTGTTTTTCCTTTTCACAGATGGTAGTAGGTGTGTCCTACCATGCTAGTGATTGTAAGTGATGTGCCTTTCCACAGATGGTAGTAGGTGTTTCCTACCATGTTGGTAGATGTAAGTGTTGAACCTTTCCATAGATGATAGTAGGTGTGTCCTATCATGCTGGTGGATGTGAGTGTTGTGCCTTTTCACAGATGATAGTAGGTGTGTCCTATCATGCTGGTGAATGTAAGTGCTGGGCCTTTCTAACAGGGTTGTGGGATGTGTTCCCACATGGTCAGATGTGAGTGTTGGGGGATCCTTTTTGACATGGTGTTGGATGTGCTCCTATCATGATCAGATGTAAGTGTTGTGCAGGCCATTCTAACTTAGGGTCAGATATAAGCGCTGAAGAAGACCTACATGGTGGCTAGGCCTACAACTAGCATGAAAAAGGGCTGGCTCTGTAGAACTTCCTGTGATGAGAAGAATCATGAGATAGCACCCGTGATGATCCAGTGATGATGATACAATAGTGATTATCCAGATTGAATGATGATCTAGATCCAGTGATGATGTTCCAGTGATGATCTAGATCTAGTGATGATGTTCCAGTGATGATCCAGATCGAGTGATGATCCAGATCCGAAGATGAAGATGACTTGAAGATGAAAAGGACTCAAGGATGATCTAGATGATACAAAGAAGAAGACTTGTGCTGATAAATTGTGTCAATAGAATACCTTCCTAGTTAAGAGGGAGTGTTAATGTAATTGTAACTTCGGAATGTATTCACATGTATTTCTTATGTATTGTACCCTAATGTTTATTCTGGGATGTTTTTGTAATGTATTTGAGTCATATCATGCCCCAATTTTCCTATATGTAGGTTCTATAATGTAAACAAGTCATGTCAAGTCATTGTGGGTAATGCTCCTATTGATCTAGGGTTAAAGTCTTTGCAGTTCCAAGGCACTAGGGTTATTAGACTCTCCTAGAGAATTCAGCCCTAGCAGGTTATTGTCAAGTCAGGAATTAGTATAAATAGAGAGTGAGCCTCTCTATTTAACACACACTCACTGACACTCAGTTGTAGCGCATAGCTGAGGAAGAAGAAGACACAGGGGCTAGGAAGAAAGAGGCTACTACTGTCGGGAGATCATCTTACTGTTTTGGGGTATTACTTTTGGTGTTGATTCTATCTTTGAGGAAGTTGCGGGTTTTTCTCCATTTATGGTTTCCCCAAAAAAAAACTACTATGTTCATTGTCTCTTTTGTTTGATTGTTGTGCTTGTTATTCCCTTAGTTAAATATCCTAATATAATGCTAGCTTAATGTTAAAAATATAACATACTATTTGTGTGTTGATGACACACCAGGAAATTTGGCGTTGAGATAGTGTTTCTCCTTGATAGTGGCGCAGTGCACAGAGGTGTAGTTACGTTGTTTCTCTAGCTTGGTTTTTCCTTGGGATCGAGCATAGCATGGTTGTCTCCTTCATCATTGTAGGGTTGCGTAGTCCCTTATCATATTTTTTGATAGCTTCTTGTTCCCTTCATGGTAGTACTATACTCATTCGTCTACCTCTTCTATTGCTGAAACCATACCCCACTTCACAAAATACCACACTCTTCCTCGAATTTCATCATAGTTTCATCATAACTCCCATCCATATACTCTGTCTTATTCCATCCAACCCTTCTCTTCGCAATACCTGCAACCTCCACACGCTAGAGCTTTACTCTTCATATTTCATCTTCAATATGCCTTTTTCACAGATAAGCATTGTAATCCACAATTTCAATGACAATATAAACCTACCTCTTAGTCCTTTGAAGAATTCCCTTTCTGCGTCGCTATAATAATTGACTGTGTCAACCGCAAACTCAGTAATGTATCTGTCCAATATGTTGTCCAGCCACACTTCCACATCCCTTGATTCCTTTTTATTTACCTCCTTTAGCTTCTAGATTGGCTCAAGGGTGCAGCACGTAGGTTTGCCTCATTGAAAATTTGTCTTCTGATAGGTCAGCTATGCCAAACACTCACATAAGATAATCAAAAACTCGATGAAGAAATATTCATGGATATCATAATAGAGACTCCTTCCCAACCACTTTCTATTCGTTAGCCTGGTTTTCATGTTTTCTTCTGCTGTGAATTCTTGATCCTTTTGATCGAACCAATATTGAATCTCCAGTCTCATTGGATTCCACAACATATCCTCCTCTTCCTCACACTATGGTCCTGTCAATGAAACCATTTGTTGACATTGATATGTTGACAAGGTTTCACACTCTCTCAACACTGCTAAACACTACGATCTCCCTGAGCACCGGCCCAAAAATGTTTTACCCTATACAGTAACACCTGTGGAGAAGATGAAGTCTCACCCAAGATGTTCTAGGGAGAACTATAAAAACCATGTTTTTGTAGTAAGGAGGAGAATCTTGTGCATCTACTTTTCTGCTATCATCTTACTATCGCCACATTAACCAAAGATTCAGACAGGGGTTTTATCATCATTCATTAATCTCAGAAACCATTTAGATTTCATCGGTAACCATTCATGTTAGATCGTAGCATTATGTTTACTCATAAACAGATATATAAGTATGACATCATTCATAATGCAGAGACATCACATCATTCAGGAATAAAAACCATATTACAGCATCGAATCATTCAGATTGCATCATTAAAACAATAAAAGAAGAAAAACACAAGACAACGAGTTTCATCAACATCCATCCATGTCATATTACTTCGTGCATCAAAATGGGTTCATGAAATACATTCTCAGAGTTGCAACAAAGAACAAAACACAGATTGATCTTCCACATACGTCAATAATATCATCACACATACAACAATCTCTCCAAAATCTTATTTGAACTTATCTTCCTACTACATTCCTAATTCTATATATAGGCTTGTGCCTTTACAAAATGGTCCACTTTAACTGACTCTCTAACTAACATGGACCAAAAACTACAAAATTATGACCAAGAAGTCCAAAAACATGACCAAGTCAACGCTTTGTCGACTTCTCCTCCTTGTGAACCATCATTTTCCTTGTGCACCATCCTTTTCCTTCTGCAACTTGCTTTGTCCTTTGGAGCAAAACCACCTCCCAACACTTCTTTTCAATCAATGAAGTCTTTACACATATGATGTTCTCAGGTTTATATCTCTCTCTATCTCTCTTTTTATTCCCCTCTATCAATATTAGTCTCTATCTTTATCTCTCTAGCTATGTCTGACCCACACACAGCTTGGATCGACTTTATAAGCTTTTACAATTCTTGATTTACCTATAAATTGATTCTCAACTGTCAACCAACAAGTTTTTATACTCACCTAAAACATCCCAATACATGTAAATATAGGCACTGTTGACCCATTTTACAATCATACTTTATTCCCAAAATAGATTATTAATCTAATTACCTCTTACCCAAAACTTTGTCAAACTCTTGATTTCGACTTGCTCTTCTCCTCTTCTATCACTACCCCTTCCGTCATGGCATTTTCTCACCTTATGATCAGAATATTCATTTTCCCGAAAAAAAATTATGTTCATCTTTTCATAGGGCCAACAGCTTTACCACATAATCATACTTGGTGGATGCACCATTATTTCTTGTGGGGATCCTTACTGCTTCAAGTGGTTTAATGGGCCAAAGTGCCACAACTTTCAGGGTAATGTGGACCAAGCATTATTATTTTACGGTTACTTCAATATTTACACCAACTTTGGGGACTCTTTAGGGCCTTCTCCACCATGGGTCATGTAACCCCAAACTCGTGGGAAAGTGGAAAAAACTCCATTGTTTATGGGTTTCTTTACCTTTTATTTCAAAAATTATTAGGGGTAACCTTAGAGACTTCTTTAGGGTTTTAATCCTTATGTGCACATCACAATTTTTCTTCCCATGAGGGGCATGCGTAACCACTATTCCATAAGGGGATCACTTTGGAGGACATATACATACAAATTTTGACATCAATGACAACTTTATCAAACAATATCCCCCTTTATCATTGATGAAAACCATCATACTCCCCCTGGGACCATGCTTCCCTTGTCTTCATGGTTCGGATATTTCTCTCTATCTTTCACACCAATGGAAAAGTAAATCCCCCTAACAATATCTATCCATTTTTATAATGTTTTATTAATTTGGAGAAGAGATAACTCCCAATCCCTTTCGAAGATACTCAAATGTATCTCTTGGGAGAAGATTTTTAAATATGTATGCAATCTGTTCCTTTGTCCCAATATATTCCATGTTGATACTCTTTTTTACAGCCTGTTCTCATAGAAAGTGATACTTCATAGGAATGTGTTTTATGTTACAATGCATAACTGCATTCTTTCAAATACTTATATCATTGTGTTGTCACATAAGATCAAAATAGGCTCATCATAAGATACTTGAATGTATTCCATATTTTTCTTCATCCAAATAATTTTAGTAAAGCAGGTTACCGTTGCAATACATTCTTCTTCTATTATGGATAAAGATATTGAATATGTCTTCTTACTTAACCAAGACACTAAACAATCACCTAAGAAGAATGTTGCTCCACTTGTGATTCTTCTTCATCAAAGCTTCCTACTCAATTTGCATCTTTGTAGGAAACCAATGTCAACTTGTTTCCTTTTGGATACCATAGTTGAAATTCTTTTGTTCCTTGAATATATCTAAAGATCCTTTTCACTATTAAAATGTGTGTTTCATTTTGGAGTTTCCTGAAATCTTGCAACTTATCTAACTGCAAGCATAACATCTAATCTTGAAGCTGTCACATAGAGAAGGCTACCAAACATCGATATGTAGCACCTTTTTTCCACTTACTTAGATTCATAATCTTTGATTAACTTGCATATAGTAACCATAGGAGTACTTACAGGTTTGCAGTCTTCCATTCTAAATTTCTTCAACATTTCTTTGATGTACTTGGTTTGGGAAATGAAAATATCATCATCTAGTTGAGCTATTTTGATTCCTAAGAAGAAATGTAACTCTACAAGAAAGGACATTTCAAATTCACTTTGCATATCCTTATCAAACTTATGACGCATCTTGTCATCATCACTTCCAAAGATGTTGCCATCAACATAAATTTCAATAATTATAATATTGTCTTGATCTAACTTTATGTAGAGATTATTATCTTCATTTACTGTAATGTCCCCGACCCTCCGACCGACGAAGAGGACGCTACCATACCATTAACTATCTAGGAAACTAGCCCCATGAACATGTAGATACATAAAAAACTGAAATGCTTTGAAGTAAAATATGCAGAGATGCATAATTATTAAGCATACATCTGAAGCAAAACATACATTCAGGCATTCAACATGTTCATCATAATTCATTAAACATCAAATATGATTGCAGAGATTTAACACAAGAATACTTATATTATGAAGAACTTGTCCTGCAACCAGCTACGTCACTACAACATTCCACCCATCCATAGGCCAATGTGCTCCTTAATCTCTCAGTAACAGTGCCACCCCTGAGCTGGGCATGATTGCCCAAGGAATAAGAAACTAAGAAGGCTCACACATAGCCAAAAATACACAAATCATCCAAGACAACATAGTTGGGTTTATCAGGCCATCAGGGAGCTAGGAAAAGATGAATGCTAAGCTGGTGGGATCACTAAAGAGCTAAGGACACCTACATCAGAACTAGCCTGACTTCTAGGACACCCACACACCCCCAACATAAGGAATCAGTCCCTTCTCTACTACACAGTCCCTCAGGCCCTGACTTCCCTTCCAGTGCTATTCAGGGGTTGTGGAGAATAAATCCATCCCTCTAGCTCTGTCTATGTGGCTCCCAAACACACCAGATTTATCAAGCATACCACGCCTTCATTTCCACTCCAACACAGTCCAAAGACCAGCCACTGCATACACACAACAAAACAAGCAATTCACAGCTCTGACTGGGAAATTCAATTCCTGAGTCTTTCTTGGCCCTATCATGGCCAAAACAAACCAATAAGAACTTACAACAACCCAAATCATGGGAAAACAACAGCGATTTCTCAGTTGTGTGAGGAAGGAGAAACAATCTGCATAGAGGTGAATTCCAAGCCTGCGTGTGAGTATAAAATGTCCAAGAATCCCAATCATAAATGAGAACCCCCAAGAACCCAAAATGTGAATGGCACACACACAGGAAAATTGTGAATTCCAAAAAACGGCTCTCCCAACTCTCTGCATGAGGAAAAAAAATGAAGAATGGGGTTGTGGTGCTTCCCCTGCTGACGTGAGGGTGAAAGAGTCTGCTGATGGAGTGTGCGTGTGGGAAAGGACTAACAGTCCTGCCACACACCAGTACCTAGCAATAACTTCCCAACTAACAATAGAGGTTTTAATGTGGTAGTTGACTGATTGAGACAAGGGAAAGATGAGTAAGTCAAAAGGGTTTAACAGCTGACACTTGGCTCTTCCCCATTGGCCCAAGGTTTAATCATTTTCCTCCCTATCCTTAGGAAAATAATTCCCTTTTCCTTATGGTTGCATTGACACAGTTGGTTGGGGTTTATTATAATTAAAATGCATATTTGCATGATGCCAAAAGTAATATGTGTCGGATAGCATGATATATCATTGGAAACGATTTCAATCACCGAAACATAAAACAACCAAATCGATGGTGGGGATTTTTCCTTTAGCTCCACACCACGATTAAATTCAATATATACATCATATACATTTAATGCAAATGGGGTCAAAACTAGGGTGTTACATTCATGCTCTTCAATCCTTGTTGTTGTAAGTATCTATAAAACCTTGAGTACCAAGCTCAAGGAGATTGCTTGATTCCATACAAAACCTTTCTTTCACCTACATACATAGTCTTCATTTTATGCTAGTAAGAACCCCTCTGGTTGTTCGATGTAGACTTCTTCTTCTAATTCTCAATTAGAAAATTTGACTTTACATCCATCTTATATTCTTTAATTATTTTATTGTGTGCATAATCTAAGATCATCCTAATTGCTTACATTCTGTTGATGGGAGAAAATGTTTCATCAAAATCAATTCCTTCTACTTGGCAATATCATTTGCATATTAGTTATGTTTTGTTTATAGATACATGTCCATCTTCATTAAGTTTGTTTCTAAAAACCAAATTTGTACCAATCACATTGTTATCCTTTGGTCTTGGCACCAATTCCAATGTTTCATTCTTCTTTATTTGGTCTAGTTCTTCTTCCATATCCTTGATCCAATGTTCATCATTTCTACCTTCTTCAAATATGTTTGGTTCAATTGTGGATAGAAATGACAAGTTCCCTTTTTCTAACATCTGGTATTTTATTCTACTTATGGTTTTTATTCCAACATTGTTTTCCCCAATGATTAGTTCTGAGGATTATTCTTCTTAATGCAACTATATGGTTTCTTGAAAGGTTTTTGAACATTTTGTTGAGTCTTGGATGGAGTCTGAAATTTTTTTCTTATTGTTTTCTTCTTTCTCGTCATCTAACTACTCTTCTTCTTCTTATTTTTCTTCTTCCTCCTCTGCTTCAAACTTTGGTTCTTCAAATTTAGGTTTGTCAATGATGTTTGAACCTTTGCTTTCCTTCTCTATCTTTGGCAAGATGATTTCATCAAATTTCACATTAATGATTTCTACCATATTGTTGAGTCTTAGATTATAACACCTACATGCTTTAATTTTGCAAGTGTACCCAACAAATATTCCTTCATCTACGAGAGAGCCAAATTTTCCAATTTTCTTATCATCCTTTTTTATACAGCATATTCTTCCAAACACCCTAAAATGTTTGACATTGGATGGTCTTCCTTTCCATAGTCCATATGGTGTTTGATCATTGTTACTTCTAAGTAATTCTTTGGTCAATATGTGAATAGTTGTATGTATTGTTTGTACCAAAAAGATTTCATCTATATTGGATTCATTCATCATCATTCTTGTCAGTTCTTGTACAAACTTGTTTTTCCTTTCAAAAACTCCATTTTGCTGAGGAATTCCAGCTACTAAAAATTCTCGTTTTATTCCATGTTCTTCACAAAAATCCCAAAAATCATTTGAGGTGAAATCGCAATTATTGTTTGATTTGAAGTTCTTGATTTTTAAATCATCTTCATTTTCAACCATTTCCTTGAATATCTTGAAACATTTGACTGCTTCTGATTTCTTGTTGAGAAAACACACCCATGTCATTCTTGTCACAGTCATCAATGAGAAACATCAATTATTTCTCACCATTTAGTCCTTTTGTCCTTGTTGTCCCACATAGATCAATATGAACAATTTCCAATGGATTTGTAGTGTCATATTCCTTTGTATTGAATTCAACCTTTGTTTGTTTCCCATGTTGATAATGTTTTGTGATTTGTGGAATTTCTTTTACAGCCTGCTTATTTCCAAGCTTGACAATGTTTTCAAAGTTTATATGACCCAATATCTTGTTCCAAATCCAAATTTCATCTTTCTAGCCCAAACAACAATTCTTCTTTCTAATTTGATTCAATTTGTATATGTTGTTTGGAGTTCTAGTTGTTGTTGCAACAAGTCTACCTAATCCTTTTATCCTAATTTCACATTCTTCTAAATTGAATAGGAGTGTGTGTCCTGATCACACATTTGACTGACATTCAACAGATTATGTTTCATGTTCTCAACAAGTATAATATTTTATGCCAAATCATCTTTGTTCTCAAAACAAATTATACATTTTCCCACAATTTTGGCTTAGTTGTTATTTCCAAATGCTACATATCCCTCCATTTCTTTCCTTAATGACACAAATTTGGTTTTGTCACCTGCCATATGCTTTGAGCATCCACTATCAACACACCATTGACTTATGATGCTCTGATCTTGTAAGGAAAGTCCACATTCATCAATTTGTCAGTCTATTTTCCCAAGTTCTCTTGTGTTATGGAAACTACCTACTTTCCTTTGACGACGTTGTCATTCCACTTCTACAATTTTTGGTTGTATCCAATTTTTTTACATTTGTAGCATTCAATTTCATAATTAAGAGCTCTAAATTTGTTATAACTTATATCAAATTATTTATGAGACTTATCATTATGATTCCTGAAGTTTTCATAGCCATTTATATTCCATGTGTTTATACCCCGTACATGGGCTCTACAATTTATAGCCTTATGCGCAAAATATTACAAGAATAACATATGTCAAAGAAATTATTTTGGTACCTAGATGTAGAAGGTATTCTAGTGGAGCAAATATTTTGAACTTAGAATCTTGAAACTTATTTATTTTTGGTGTTTGCTTCCATGCACAATGTTCTTCAGGACTCTTGTTTATCACTTCTTTCGGAGGCTTGGAACCTTGTACAACATCTACATAATGTATTTGTATTTCTTTACCTTTAGTCATCATAGAGATTGAACCCTCACCATTTTGTTTGTATCCAAGACCAAATTTATCATAGAATGGCCTTGGGTTGCTGAGGATTTCATCCATTACCTTGGTTATATTAACCAAGTTTTGTTGGATTTCCTTCTTTTGTGATTCCTTCTTGAGAGAGACTATTTCTACTTCCAATTCTTTATGTATCTTCTCATTTTCTTCTAGTCTTCTTTTAAGTGTTTCTTCGATTACCTTCACTTCTTCCAACTAAATTTGTATATCTATAAATTGTTAGTTTTTCAAAATTTAAGCTAGCATTATGATAAGATCTTTTCACTGAGAGAATAACAAGCACAGCAATCACATAAGCACATCACAAGAGACAAGAGACACAAAGATTTTAGGAGGGGAAACCATAAATGGAGAAAACCCCTCAACTTCCTCTAAGATAGTATCACCACAAGATGTGATCCCAAAACAGTAAGATGACCTCCCTTCACAACAGTAGCCTTCTGTCTTCTGTCAAGCCCAAGAATTTCCTTCTCCAAAAGTGCGCCACACTTGAGAGAGCAAGGGAGATAAGTCACAAGTGATAAATAGAGAGACTCTCACTCTCTATTTATATTCTTCCATTGACTTGAAGTGCACTCAACCATGTAGGCTTAACTTACAATTACTTACTCGAGCCTACACCTTAATTAGTGTATAATAACCCAAGTGCCTCGAAACTGTGGGGACTTACCTAATGACTTGATATGACTTGTTTACATTATTAATCCTCCCGATCGAAACATCGGGGCATGACCACATGACTCAAATACATAATAGAAACATCCCAGAATAAACATCGGGTTACAATACATAAGATACATAGAAGAATACATTCCGAAGTTACATATACATCAACACTCCCTCTTAACTAGGAAGGTATTCTTTCGACACAATTTTCAGCACTAGTCTTCTTCTCTGTATCACTAGATCATGTTCGTCTTCAAGTCATATTCATCTTCAAGTCATCTTCATCTTCAATTCATCTGGATCTGGATCATCTCTCGATCTAGATCATCATACAAAGGCATCACTGGATCTAGATCATCACTCGATCTGGATCAACATCACTGGATTGGATCTAGATCATCACTCGATCTGGATCATCTCTCTGGACTAGATCTGGATCATCACTCGATCTGGATCATCACTGCTGGATCTGGATCATCCCTCGATCTGGATCTCTCGGAGTCATCATGACTGGATCTGGATCATAGCTCGATCTGGATCTCCGCTGGTCATCATCATGTGTGTACTATCTCGTCATAGGAATTTCTACAGAGCCAGCCCTTTTTCATGCTGGTTGTAGGCCTACCCTCATGTAGGTCTTTGCCCAGCACTTATATCTGACCTGCTCGTCAGAAAGGAACGCCCAGCACTCACATCTGATCATGCAGTAAACTACAATCATATCAGAAAGGCCCAGCACTCACATTCACCAGCATGATAGGACACACCTACTATCATCTGTGAAATGTCTCAGCACTTACAACCACCAGCATGATAGGACACACCTACTATCATTTGTGGAAAGGCACAGCGCTCACATCCACCAGCATGGTAGGACACACCTACTACCATCTGTGGAAAGGCTCAGCACTTACAACCACCAGCATGATAGGACACACCTACTATCATCTGTGGAGAGGCACAGCGCTCACATCCACCATCATGGTAGGACACACCTTCTACCATCTGTGGAAAGGCTCAGCACTTACAACCGCCAGCATGGTAGGACACACCTACTACCATCTGTGAAAAGGCACTGCACTTACAGTCACCAGCATGATAGGACACACCTACTATCATCTGTGACAAGGCTCAGAACTTACATCCATCCAGGTGGGAACACATCCTGCTCACAATGATGGAAGGGCATGCACTCATATCTGATCATGAGGGGAACACATCCCAACAATCATATCAGAATGGCCCCCAGTCCTCCTCAACTGAGCTACCTGGTAACTGACCAGGCGCCTCCATTCTCCTAGAGAATGGCAGTTTCCCTTACATCTGTCCTACTCGACAGAATGGCTAGCACTCACATCTGACATGGAAGGAACTAAATCCTTTAGCCATGAACAGAATGGCTCTACCCTTACATCTGACCTACTCGTCAGAATGGCACAATCCCATCCAATGATGGAAGACTCTCAACCACAATGAAGAGAGATTTCTGCACTTACATCTGACATGGAAGGAACTAAATCCTTTAGCCATGAACATAATGGCTCTACCCTTACATATGACCTGCTCATCAGAATGGCACAATCCCATCCAAGGATGGAAGACTCTCAACCACAATGAAGAGAGATTTCTGCACTTACATCTGACATGGAAGGAACTAAATCCTTTAGCCATGAACAGAATGGCACAGCCCTTACATCTGACCTGCTCGTCAGAATGGCTATGGATCTCAGTACTCATATCAGTCATGGAAGGAACCAATCCTCTCACCATGACGGAATATCTCAGCCCTTACATCTTACCATGGAAGGAACCAATCCTCTCACCATGTCAGAATGGCTCTGGATCTCATCACTGTCTCTGGGAGGAAGCCTCAATCTGGAGAACACCAAGTCTCTCTCTGAAGTACTCAAACTTCAGCCTAGCCAATGGCTTCGTCAATACATCAGCTATCTATTCCTTCATCGCAACATATAGGAGCTTCACTGCTCCTCTCTGCACCATATCCCTGATATAGTGATATTTGATCTCAATATGCTTCGACCTGTCATGGAACACTGGAGTCTCTGACAACTTCACGCAACTCTGGTTGTCACAGTGTATACAAGTAGCATCTAACTGGAGATCAAATATCTCAGACAGTAGCTTCCGCAGCCATACTGCCTCACAACTAGCTGAATAGGCTGCGACATACTCTTCTTCAGCTATACTCAGTGCCACACAGGATTGCTTCCTGCTAAACCAAGAGATCACACTTGATCCCATACTGAAGCAACATCCCGAAGTACTCTTCCTATCGATGGCACTGCCTACCCAATCTGAATCAACATAACCCTCCAGGTTAATCTTCTGATTCGCATCATACTTGAGCCCATAATCAATTGTACCCCTACATGCTTTGCAACCATCAAGTGAACATGTCTTAATGTGTTCACAGCAAAGCAAGTATCTGGTCTCAGGTACATCAAGGACCCAATCATTTGACGATACATCGTAGCATCAACCGATTCTGACGAATCATCACTCAATAGCTTCAGGTTCGATGCCATGGGTGTAGCCAAAGCCTTGCAGTCCATCATCCCGAATCTCTTCAGGATCTCTACTACATACTTCCCTTGTCCAAGGAAGATTCCATCTGTACTCTGCCACACCTCCATACCTAGAACAATAGTGCATCGACACATAACAGGAACATCACTGGTCTTCTGCCTTCAACCTTGAAGCAAAGGTTGGAATCCACTTTAGTCTCAGTAAGGCCTATATTCATCAGTAATCTTCCCATCCTGTCATATCATGTCGAACCTCAAGATATTCTGTAGTCACTCCCTCTGAAGCGGAGCACCATACTCCCTCTGTCTCCTGTACTCTATGCACTGAAACATTTTGTACCGGAGTGACAAGTAGCTTCCTATGCTACTAAACT